>RCUC01112520.1:0-73269 GCA_003697995.1 Taxidea taxus jeffersonii | reverse complement strand
AAAAAAAAAAAAAAAAGACCATTTGCTTCTTTAAAATCCAGGTTTTTTCCCCTCTGCAGAGCAGCTGCAAGGAGAGCAGCATTAACTTCAAAAGCCCCCTGCCTCCCTGGGAGCACCACTTTGGGAGGTTGCCTTCCTCACCAGCAGAGAATCAATGCTGTGCAGCAGAGAGCACAGGCTCCCAAGGTTTTTGTCATTGGCTGCTTTGTGCAGATGGACAGGAGGATGGACCAACCACAGAGCAGGCAGAGTCCTTAAAAGTACCTTGGACCTACTCTCAGTCCTTTTACAGATGAGAAAACTCAAGAGAGAGGTTAAGTGACTGGCCTAAGATTTCACATCTAGTTAATGGCAGCCCCACAGTGCATATAATCTGGAACCAGGAGCAAGGGGGTGTGGGGAGATAGAGATAGGGGTACCATCATTAGACAGATCCTGCCAGGGAGCATTCTTCTTCCCCAAGGCAGGATTTATTACAGCTGTCCCCCTGATATCTTAAATACGCCACCACTGGCTCTGTTTCTCTCCAGGTCCATTTCTGAATCACCTTCTCAATAGAATTCTGAGCTACTTCTCTCCATGCTCACCATTTGCTACAGGCTCACTTCCCTCAAAAAGTATCCCCTCTCCAATGCATCATGCCTTATAAATTGTAACCAATTCAATTTGACTGCAACTCATTAGATGTGAATATATGTCTAGGTTAAATTTACTTTAGCTTTTGCAATCCCTATTGCTCATGGGGTTTCTTCCTTTGACCACACTGCCAAATTTGGCAAGGGAGTTCTAGAGCCTAGTTTGGAGCTTCTTTGGTCAGCATATGTTAACCAGTGTCTCTGTGAATCCTCTCAGGTTTCCACAGATTGAGAATAAGCCACATGCTGATAAATAGTGGTGATCATCTCATCTCTGCCATTGCCCCGTTAGCAAGAAGGTAGCTCTGCCAGTCACTTGCCAATCAATTTCACAGAATGTAGGTTGTGCCTCACCCAACTCAAGTCTCCTAATTAATGGAGTGACAAAATTTTGACATTTTTTTGGCTTCTCTGGCTCTTGTGGGAATTTGGGGAAGAAAATTGAAAGAGGTTCAGAAGAAGGGGGAGAGTGAGAAAGGAGAGAAGAATACAAGCTGATTTAATGGGTCTTTGCCAGTTTGGGGCTAATAGCAATTTTTAAATAAATAATCTAATTATAAAAGTAAAACGTGTTCAATGCAAAAAAATCTTTACAAATAATGGAAAAGAAAAAATAAGTGAAAACCACTTAATTTAAGTTTGATCTGTTTTATTTCATGGAATGAAAACCTCAATGCCACCTAGCCTAATTAATTAGGTAATATGTTAGCTCATTCTAAAATTAGGGCAGACTTTAGTGTTATGATTCAGAGATGTGACAATGCCACCACATAAAAGATCTCATGACCCCTTTGCTCTGTCCTTTCCGTGTCAGTTCACTCAAGGCCAGCTTACCCCTAAGATCACAAAATCTCTTCCAATATCACTGGAACTCCAGGTGTCCTTATCCACCTCAGGGAGATAGACTAGGTATCTCCTACCCAACTAAAAGTCTTTCAGCTCTGATTAGATCCAATGAAATTATCTATCTTTGAAGCAGACATTAATGCCAAGATAATGCTTTTCATTAAATGGCTTGTGCTTGGATTCTGTGTCTGCACCTAACCTAATAACCATCACCAGAGGGATGGGATCATGCTGATTGATCTCACAAAATGACTGACCACTGACAGAACTCAAGGTGAAGGTCAACCTTACCAAATTGCATGGTTGCTGCACATGGTGTGGAGGTAGAGAGGGGATGATGGGATGGATGCTGGGGAATCTATCACAGTATCTTCCATACACTAAGCAATGCAATTTCCTAGGGAAGAACCATTCTTGGTATTTTTGCTATATAGCTCTGAACACACATACTTGGGGTGTGTGTGTGTATGGCAAATCAGAATTATATTGCATATACTCTTTTATGGACTCTACCCCCAAAGCCTCCACCATGTGACTCTATACTACCCTGGCTTGTCACTAATCCACCTGGGAGCACATTTCATGTATGTCCACCATCAGCTCTCTTTCTGAGCCATAATTGTCCAGGGTTGCTATGAATCACAGAGCAATGGGGAAGAGGGGGCAATGCTAGCAGAAACAGCCTGTCCTCGCCCTCTCTAAGTCAAATTACTAGCATTCATAGTAATAAAATATGCTGAATTTCCATTTGTTCACCTTTCAATCATGTTATCTTCTGTACCCCAGCACAATGGACTAAGTCTCCCCTAAAGTACACACAAAATGGCTTCTCAGTATCCAGTTTGTTCCTCTCATTTTGTGGCCTAGGGGAATAATAACCACAGAGTTCCACAATTCCCCCAGAATTAAAAGCCCAATTAATGTCATAGGTGAGTTCAAACTCAAGCCCCTCCTCTCAAACTAGTGGTCTCCTCCTCACACATGGATGTTTCAGTCCCTCCAAAGCAAACTGGGCTCTTAGAGTGAAAATGAGTATCTGGAAGCTGGTCCAGAGAAGAAGGATAAAAGACAATGAGTATCCGTGCAATTTCAAAAGAAAAGCATCCCAATGTCTCCTTGCAAAAAGAAACACACATCCAATGATAGTGGAAGAAAGTAACTGAGGTGAATAGCAGCAGAGTACAAAAGCGAAGTCAGCAAACATTCATTACGTACCTATTACGTGACCAAATGCTGGGACAGAGCAGTAACAACACAGATTGGGTCACTGGCCTCATGAAGAGAGCTATCTGTTGGGGAAGATAGGCACTAAAACATCATAGGAGTGATGGCTATTTTGAAAGGTCAAGCAGGAGCCTGGGGGAATGCAGAGTTCATGGATGGCAGTAAGAGGGGTCACTCAGAAGAGGAGAGTTTAAGCTGAAGAATGAGCAGGATATATTCAGGAGCAGGTGAAGTGGAACAGTGAAGCAAACAAAGGAAAGAGTGTGTGCAAAGGCCCAGAGGTGAAGAACATGATGATGTGGGGGGTCTGAAAGCTGGGCCTGTGGTTGGAGCATGGATGGAGACACTACATAGAACAACTGTCCTCAGGGGCAAGTTGGGACCAGAGTAGGAAGAGCTCCATGAGCCAGATCCAAGAATCTGGTCTTTATCCTGAGGACAATAAGAAGGGTTTTAAGCAGGGAGATGCAGAATCATCCCTGTGTTTTTAAAAGATCATTCTAACAGCAGCATCAAAAGATTAGACGGGACTGAAGCTGAACGCTGTGAAAAACCTCTTAGGAGGTACTTGCACTGGTCTGATTAAGCCACAGTGGTGGCTTAGATGTGAGTGCTGGCAGGGAGGAAGGGGCGGGACTCAGGATTTGCTTCCATTGTTCCCTGAACCATGCATAACAGGAAAAGCAAAATCAAACCTAAGGTCTATACAGGAGTGTGTGTGGGGTGGAGAGGGTCTCTAAGAATTAGGAGAGAAAAAATTCCCATTGTCTCCTGTTGGCTATGAAAGTATTAGAGAAAGAAGTATACAGAAGAAAAATAAAATTAGGTGTAGTAATTCTGATTCACAGACACTATTTCCTGGCCAGATGCTGCTGTAGAAATTTCAGAAACACCCTCTAAAATCATAAATGAAAATCATATATTCGTAACATTTAATGAGAATACAGGCTGAATTTACAGCCACTGAATGTGCAATATGGATGAAGATGTTGATTTACCCATGGAAGATGGAAATATATATGATAAAGGAAAATAATACCCAGAAATGATAAACATTTGCATGAAAATGAGTCACTGGAAAAACCCCAAACTTCTTCAATACTTTATGTACCAAATTATCTCCAGAGCAGTCAAAAAGAAATAATAATAAATAATAATAGTGCATTTTCCTGCCATTAATTATTTTTTTTTAAACTTCTGTTGACTTCACTGGAAGTTCTGCATCTAGAATGTGGCCCAGGAAATTTATAGTCTGTAACTCAGAGACCAAAGACCTTGAACATCAAGAAAATCTCTTACCCTTATTTATATACACTGTTCTTTATCACAAAGGAAGAGCTGGTACCCATTCCAAGTAACCAATCATTATGCAAGAAATATTCTGACTCACCCAGCATCCTTAATCAGTAAATGCTGTGCCAATGGAAAGAGAGTGGGAAGAAGTCACAGCATCCATTAATAAAAAATGACTGGGGCTTTCTATCAACAGAAGCATCATTAGGAAACGTATGGTAGGAAAATAGTAGGCTGTAGATTTGTGGTGGCAGGGATGGCAATGGAATACTAACATTTAAACCCTCTTAACCACTTTGTTTTAAAAGGATGCCGGATTTCAGGTACCAACACATGTACTTAATACAGCATTTTGTATGTTCAGTTTCTTGCTAAATTCCCGACCATACTCTTGAAAGATGGGACAGCCTTATCTGATCCTTTGGTCTGGGAGGGGCCTCCAAACACAAATATTTCTCTTTTATTTCCAGTTTTATTGAGATATAATTAACACATAATAATGTATTTTAAGGGGTACAACTTGATGATTTACTATATATAACTATTACACCATAAGTTTAGCTTAAAAATATGGAATGCTTCATTAATTTGTCTTCACAAAGGTCATGCTAATCTTCTCTGTACCATTCCAATTTCTTAGTATACATGCTGTCAAGGTGAGCACAAAAGATATTTCTAACAGGTAACTGACTGTCATTTCCAGAGCATATCTTCCAAGAAAGCACCAATCAATTCTTGGCAAAAAAATAAAAGGAAGGCATTAAAAACAAAACAAAAAACAACAACAAAAGAAAAGAAGGTACCTATTTTCAACTGCTAGTCCAGTTGAAAATATAAAATAAAAAGTGCTTTTGAAATTTTTAAAAAATAAAAAAAAATTAAAAAAAAAAGATAAATCAGATATGAAGGGGCAGGGCCTCAGATTAATCCAATACTTCCTTGAGCACTCTCCTCCCTTTGCTGTACTTCTACTCCCCATCATGAACCCTGGAGTAAATCAAGGAAGTAAGATTCACATTTCCAACAAACTGTACAATCTGTACCTCAACTGAGGATGCTTCTTGGTCATATAGTAGGACTGTAATTCTAAAGCAACTGTGCTGCATTCAAAGAAAACACAGCAGTCATGTTCCATTAACAGAAAGCCTTCTGGAGCGTGTCTGCTGGTAGGTTAAAGGGATCTGAGTCATTTGCTGAGGGTGAAGGGAGAAAATTAAGTTCACGTAAAAAACACCTACAAATCTTAATAGGGGGATGAGCTAAAACTACAAAAGTCCTCACCACTGTATAATTTTTCAAGTATCACTAATGCATGTCATCAGTGGATTAACTAATAGTATTCTGCTTTAATGGCATTTCTGCCCTATCATTAACCCAAGCATGGTCCATAAAGTTACTCAAATATCAATAAATGAGCTCACTACAGTTTATGTGATTCCTGGTTCTATCAGTTCCATAAGAATAAGAGCATCAAATTCCCCATCTAGACTCCATTGTATGGATCTGAAGGCTAGGGATTGGATAATATCAATGGGTACTCAAAATGAATCCAAATTCCCATTGTGTTGGTGTTCCATGATTTGCTTTCAAAGGATCATGGTTCTGATCCTAATTCTGCATGGTAGAGTATGGGCTTCTAATGACAATCCACTATTAATCCTATATTCTACCATCAGACAGAATCTGGATAGATGATATTTCAAACCACTACCTAGTCTATGCTGAAAATTACATTGGTTTTGATAAGAGGTAGTTGGAATATACCATCCACCCACCGCCCAAAAAAGTCCTATTTAATCCAATCTTCTATTGGAAGTCAAGGATTTATGTCGCTATTATAGAAAAACTCATTTTGGTTATAGCACCAACATGACCAAATAAATGACTTCAAGATGCTAGAAGAAAGTATTTGGCCAAGATAAATAGGTGTTCAAACAGGCCTCCCAGCTTACTCATTTTGCTATATGGAAAATGAACTAACTGAGTTTAATGTTCACCAAATAAGATTTGAAAGCATGTTCTAACTCACTTAATTCTACCTGGAATGAGAAGTTTCTGATTTCCTGCTTCCACCTTCAACCCCTACAGTGTATTCTCAAAATGGCCAATGAAATCCTTTCAAAATATACATCAGATCATGTCCCTCCTCTCCTCCAAATTCCTCCCTATCTCCATTCTGTGAAGAGTGCAAGCCAGAACCCTGGCAGTGGTCTACAAGCCCTATGATCTGACATCTCTAATCACTTTCTTACCTCCCCCACCCTTGCTCTCTTTACTCCAGTTCCACTAGACACACTATTCTTCAAACATGTCCAACATATTCACACCTCAGGACATTTTACATTATCTGCCCCCTATAATCAGAACATTCCTCTCTTTAATATCCACATGATTCATTCCCTCAACTCTTTCAAATCTTTGCTCAACAGACACCATCTTGATAGGCAACTCTGTGCTACCTATTTAAAGTTATTCATCCCCTTTCCACACACTCTCAATTACCCCTTACCCTATTCTATTTTTCCTCCATAGCACTCATCACTCTCTAACATGCTGTATAGAAATTATGTTTACTGTCTCTCTTCCTCACTAGAATTTAAAAATTCTACAACTACAAAAATTTTAGTCCATTTTTTGACCACTGTATATACACACAGAACTTGAAACCATACATACCATAGAAGGTACTTAGTATTATTAGTTGAATTAAAAAGATTCCAAAAAGTTGCTGAACATGCCACAGATCTAATGCACTGAAAATCTGTACATGTTTTACTTAAACCCGTTATTTAAATTCTGGGAGCCTCAGTTTTTCTCACCTGTAAAATGGAACGATTATAATATCTAACACTCAGGATTGTTATGAAGATTAAGGGAGAAAATAAATGGAATGTATTTAAGACAATGCCTTGCAAATTGATTACTTTGATTAGATTGAGAATAATAAAGGCAAGAATAATAGAAACAATACCTAACATCTATACAGGCTTCCACATTTTATGAAGGACAGAACTATTTTTATTAGATCCCTATAGGATCCTCCTAGATTCAGTCGAGGAAAATATTAATAACTGGATCCCCAGTGTCTCTTCCTTGGCAGTATTAGGGATGTTGCCAACCACAAGGCTATGAAAGATAGAGGTGGGATTCAAACTGAAGTCCTCTGAATCCAAGTTCTATACTCTCTTCCTAGTATCAGAGAAGGAAACTTTAACAGAATGAAAGGCCTCTGAAGGGATGTTTTTTGTTTAGATGTTCTTTACTGAGTCTGGATATCTGCATAAAATGTGGCGTAGATGAGGCAGTACTTATCAGCATCCACTACTCACTGCAAAATCTAAGACATTGAGACTCAACCACTGGAAGACATCTTCTCACCACTGATCATGGATTCAGTCAAGTAAGTGCAATCTAGAATATTTTTATTTTCTAAGTGTCTCCCAACATGGGTTAGGAGGTTTTTGTTGTTTTGTTTTGGTTTTGTTTTTTTTTTGTTTTGTTTGCTTGTTTTTTAGGGAAAATTCCAACTCCTGGTTCGGTATTATTTATATGGTATTTAGTAAGTTCTTAATAAATAAATTAATAAGTTGAAAACAAATGGGTGCGTTTACTGGTGCTGCTTACATCATCTTCGAACATAATGTTTTCTCCTTTTCTTCTACTAAATTAACTAGAGTACAGGTAGATGTCCATAGCATCATGCCTTGCCTCACCCTCCACAACTGTTGGAAAACTAGTGCCCCGGAATATTGTACTCAAAAGAATAAGCCTTTAGGAAATGTTGAGTTAATTCAAACCAGCGTTTTCACTACAGGACTTCTAAGAGCCTTTACTATGCTAACGTACATTGCAAATCCTTGAAATTTAGGTAGTGTTGGGGCGCCTGGGTGGCTCAGTCAGTTGAGCATCCAACTCTTGATTTCTACTCAAATCATACTCTCAGGGCTGTGTGCTCTGTGCAGAGTCTGCTTGTTCCTCTCCTTCCCTTCTCCCATTCCTTCAGCCCCTCCCTGAGTACTCTTGCAAGCTTATGCTCTCTCTCTCTCTCTCTAGTAAGTAAATAAATAAAATCTAAAATATATATGCAACATACATACATATATATACACTTACATATATATACTATATATATTATATATAATTACATGAAATTAATTATATAATAGAATATATAATTATATATTATTTATATAGATAGTATCTACAGCATTTTGAAAGTCATTGGATCATGCATCCCCCCACCCCGAAAAAAAGACCTTTGCATGAAGTTTCTCTCAAGTCAAGCTGTCTAGAGAACATGTATATCTATAACAAATATACTCAGTCTTCAAATCAGAATCCATAAAAATTTCAAATGGAACATGAGGAATATGAAGAGGTCAAGGAGAGTTCACATTTTTGCAAAGCTAGATCCCCTACAGGGTAATTTTATTTAGATTTACTATTTACTTTCTATTAAGCCTAACACTAGGTTTGCGTAAATTCACACATCCTGGACAACCATTATTTTGGACGATATGCTATATTTATTTCACCTTTTCCACCCCCCTCTTAAAGAAGGCTCTGGTTTGGGGGCCTTACACAATCTCCGGACATTAAGTAGAAGGCCAAAGCTCCTCATAGTCAGTTAAACTGATGACTGGGAGGGAAACAAAGGATGTTCCTGTTCTACTGTTCTTAGCACAGGGTCTCTTGGCCCATGTAAATAAAATTTCTATCAAAAGGCAAATGTTATCCAAAGGCCTTTATCAGTTAATAGTATCTTACTTACTCTACCAGGCAAAATTAAATAAACCTAACAAGGTACTGAGGGCATAGGCCAAAGAAATTATACACTTAGATGAGGACAAGAAGAGGATGGTTGAAGGGTGTGGTATGTCAGCAGAGGACAGCTGTAACTGGGCTCCTTGAAGGAGATGAGGGGAAAGTCTTATTAGGAAGAAGGATCCAACAAAATGTGAATGAACTGTGAATTCCACTTGGTCGACTTTATACTTTAGCCTCATGGTGGCCATAATAACAGATCTTAAGTATTGGAGTTTTCACAGGAAACCAGGAGAACTTAACCTGGCTGTGTAGGTATTGCTGGCTAAAGATACAAAGATACACGGGAAAAGAAGCAATGTCCAGAACAGACACTGGCTTTAGCAAATATGAGATGTTACTGACAGTATGAGATCCCCAACAGCTGCCATTGGCCATCAAACAAAACAAAACAAACAGCTTTTTATCCGGTTCATCCAGAAATATCCCATTTCCCCCTTTCTCCATTCTAGCACAGCCTCCATCCTTAGCCTTTGCCCCTAAATGAAGAGGGGATGAAAACTAGCCCGACTATCTCCATTGCTGTGACAGATTTTTATAGGGATATGAACAAATGCTGTATCTGTCACTATTGCACTCTTATTTTTTCAAGCTATAAAAATATACAGACTATTTTTTGATAGTATACAAATCCCCTCCAAACATAGATGGCTTCTGAATCATTAATGAAATTACTTGACCTAAAGAATTAGTTTCTTTATGGAGAGTCTTCCCTAACTTCGAATCTGCAACTGCACCCCTGTCCATTTCCTTTTTGTTCTCCATGTTCCCATTACACTCCTTCCTAGAGGCTTTTACAAATGTCCTGTGGAGGCCTTCTCTTCAGGAGACACCTGTTAAGCATGGCTTCCTGAGGCAAAGACATTCCCTTAGGGCACCTCATTTTGAAAGATTTCAATAGGAGGTTTTAAAATGAGTTAACCCTGAACAAGGCTCCAAGGTACTGAGGGAGGACACTGCTCCCAGATGAGCAGAGCTCACCACTAACCAACATGGTGAGTCCTTACCCCACTCAGTCTTGCCCACCACTCCCAAAATCGGAGCTGCTGAAATCAGCTCTTCCTTTGTCTTCAGAAGATCTAGTTTCCCCTGGGATCTTTTCCAGGATAAAACCCACTCATTTCTTTGATTCGCAATGTCCTCTTGAAAACTAAGTAATGAAAGCAGATGCTCTAACTCACACACATATTTTCCCACTCAAACATTCATCACAGCTTCCCACCCAAAGCTGAAGCATTATCTACTGGGAAATTCACAATCTCTACAGTTCACCGAGGGGTTGGTCAGACTGTTCTTATGGGTTCCATAACTATAACTTTTAATTAATCTAAAACGTTGTTTTATAAAGCCTTGTGTTGTCTCTGTTTTGACTCCTATAGGATATCCGCAGAGAAACAGATAAGCTTTTCTTTCTGAGTACCCTGTATGCACTCTAGTATTCATACCACGTAAGAACAACAACAAAGAAAAGTTCCTTTTCTTTCAAGAAAAACCTGCTACTTGGGGATTACTTTCGTTGGCTAGTCACAAATGAATTAATACACTTTCAACTGGACCTCTGAATGACACCCATAAAGGCAATATCTGAAAAAAATATATATATCCTTCCTGCATATTCCAGATCTCTCTTCCTCCCCCATGACATGGAGGAGGAGGAAGGAGATCGTGTAACTGGCAAGTCATTTCTACTTGTTTCCATAAACGAACAGGCCCTATACCTTGAACGAGATCCTATTTATAACTATATCATCTAATATAGACCAAAATTTCCAATGTTAAAGAATCCAAAAAGCAGATTGTTATAAGAAACTTGTGTGTCTTATTGAATAGCTGATTCCAAAAAATAAATAAAATTCATTAATTAAAAAGACTCACATCCAGTATTTCATGTGACCACTGTTTATTCTCCATGGCATGCACAAACTTTTTTTTTTTTTTTTAAGAAATTGCGGGAAGTGTCAAGACCCTTACTTGTTACAATTTAATTTTCTGCTGCTAAGGCAATTACAGTTCAATGAATGATGATTCAAACACATCGAAGTTTTCATTACTCTTTGCTTAATTTGTCAGTTAATGCCTTTGAGTTCTATGGTTTCCCTGGCAGTCTTAACTTGCCATTAAAAACCTGTCAAGGAAACAACCTTCTGATTCCAGCGGGTTTAAAGAATATATATATCCTTTCATTGTTAAGAAAGTAAGAACTCGCTCCACAACCAAAATATTCATACTCTAGGAATCCACGGTTTGGAAAGGTTGCAATAATTCTGGATCAGTGTTTTTTAATACAACAGCACTGCAATAAATACCAGAAATAAGAGTTCATGCTTAAGATACTATATATCATAAGAATGTTACTTTCTATCAATGTTTCTTAGTGGTTTATGGTTACCTGATAAATGTTGGACTTTTACATTCCTCTCCATGTCCCAAGCATCTATTACATTTACACATTTTATACTTCTCTAATATTTTTGCAATACATTTTCCTGAATCGGCTGATGACATTTAATAGAATGTTTAAGACACAATATAAAACCTTAAATGTGTTTGCTTATTCTGGGGGAAAAATGTGCACATAGATTGGATTTCAAATTAAAACCTACGATGGTGTACCCAACATCTCTGCTCTGCTGTACATATTAAAATATAACTAAATGCTTCTTATGCAATACTGCAGTATCAGTACAAATAACAAGCTCTCATACTTACAAGCAAGCTAGATGATTAAGGAGCTATTAATGAAGGGAAACAAAACCACAGTGCTGGAATGTAATTGTCCATGAAATTCTTATTGGTAAAAAGAAAATCTGCAGTAAATAAATATTAACCTAAATGCTATAGAAAACATAAAGCAAACAGAAAAAAAAAGTATTCTTTAAACTAAAATATAGGTTAAAATTTGCTGACAATGTAAGGAAAGTCTATTTGCATACCACAGGGCTCCATCTGCTGTGGAAAATATAAGCTGCAAGAATGATTTAATATTTAATAGAAGTAGTAGCCACTGTTAATTATAATTTGCACATTTACAAATCAGCACTGATAGCATTACAAATTATGAAATATAAGGGTGTTCTGCTGGATACTAGGGAAAATAAGATGACAGACAAAGTTAATGGAGTATCCCTAACCACAGCTCTGTCAGAACACATCAGAGAACTAATCCAGTTACAAAGAGCCTGCAATGGAAAATCTATTTAAAATATTAAAATGCTGTTTGGTAAAAGCTTTTTCATAGTGCATTTTACTTAAACAGTTGCTTATTGCTCATGGGTCATTAGCTGTACACCCAGATGCATTCTGCAAACTACCATTTAAAAGAATAGTAGACATTAAATAAGAAATACATTTCTGCAGCATTTTTTTCTTGATGTATAGAAAGAATTTACTGAATATCTAGTCCAGAGATGGAAAAAATAGTGTATGGCCACGACATAAGTGGAAAGCTGTAGAATTAAGCACATCATTTTGCCTACATAGAGCCATAAAATTCAACAACTTTTCCCTCTAGACCTGATCTTATTCCCATTTTTACTTAGATGCTAATAGTGATGATACAAATCGACTCTTATTTAGTAAGGAGACAGAAATTACCATTGATTTTTTCATTAATCTTCTATTTCACCTCATTTCTCTCATCATCATATAATATGGATTAGTGGTGGAAGCATTTTATGCATAATGTTTTAATAGTAACTTTTGTTCTCTAAATCATGAATACTGCTAATTTTAGCCTCTAGAATCCCTAATTTATGGAATTGATCCTTTATCCAAACTCCTTCAATTTACTATGATTAGGAAATCCTTGCTCCATGGCCATTATTTTTAATGTAGGCTAAAGATGTTTCTCATCTTGAAATAAAGAAATATAGAACAAAACCTATACCAGGCAGAGAGTTTTAAGCAAGCCAAATTGTTACAGGTTACATAGATGTCTAATTGAACACTGTCACAGTATATTAGGAAATATTAACACATATTTAAGTGCCTATTTAAAATATATTATCAAGGTATGGGTTGAGAGCCGGCAGAGGTCAAAAACTGGTAGTCTGGGTCAAAGACTTCTAGGAGATGTTCTCCTGGTCATCTTCATTTTTAAATTTAAATTTTGATCTTTCAGACAGTGTGTCCACCACCTCTTATTATCTTACTTTTAGCAACTACATGCCTTTGCATTACCTGCCTGACCTCTGCATTATATCTGGCTTAAGGAATTATTTTACTTCTCTGTTAATATGCTATTTCATCTGTTATTGGATGTACCTGATGTATTTTTCTTTACCAACACATCTAGGATATGTACTCACAGCTACAACCCAGTAAAGGACCCATGAGATATAGACTTCATTAATTTGAGACCTCAATGGTGTTACAGCACTACTAAAAAGACATTAAAAACATCTGCATACTAGCAACAGAAACCTACCAGAAATCTGTGTGCCTTCATCAGGACTCCAGGAAGAACACACACAAACATGCACACATGCACACGTGTACACATACACACAAACACACACACTATAATAGTTTCTACTAAGAATTGACCCCATAGACTTATTATCATTCAGGCCGCAATCTCAAATATAGACTATCCATTCATCCAGAGAAGCCTGAAGTTGAAATATTATAACTGAGTGGTATCAACTTAATCACATCCAACAGTACCCACCAAGAGCAAGTATCAATTTTTTCTGAAGGAAAACACCCCCATGTTAGGCCCTCAAGATGTCCACAGAAGTTCAACAAAATATGACCTCATAATAAAAAGAAAATTACTAAACACATGAAGAAATACTCCACTATTTAGAAGGGTGAAGAGAAAAAAAACCACAAGTTTAAACCTTTAGGCCTTTAGAGTTCTGAACATATTAGCTATAGAATGTAAAATAATTATGATCGTGAGCAAATAATGAATCATGGAACACTACATCAAAACTAATGATGAACTGTATGGTAACTAACATAACTCAATAAAAATAAATACATAAAATGTAAAATAATTATGAATGAAATGTTTAAATAGAGAAAAAAATCAAGATATGTGAACATGAATAAGACACTATCAAAAACAACCAGATATTAAAGCTAAACAAAATATTTTGAAATAATACACACACACACACACACATACATATTAAATTTCCAAAATTAGTGGAAAGGAATTCTGATACTGCTAAACTAGATATTTCAGATCATTTTTCCAGCTTAAAACAACTAATAAATGTGGACACAATGTTTTAATATGTTTGAATTAATAGGAAATACAAAAAGAAAGTAAAGAATTATGAAGTCAAAATTCAGAAGATATACACATGGAGTAATCAATCTATATTTGAGTCTAGTTTCCTCTATGGCTGCCTACATTTCCAGTACAAAGAGTTGACAGAGAAGCTGAGCAGAGATCTTAACAGATACATGAGGCTAGATGGAAAGAAATTCAAGCCCAGAACCTGCCAAGTGGGGAGGGACTGGCAAATCTCCAAGGCTTGGGAATAAGGCTGAACAAAACATAAACTAGTCTCAAATGATTAAAAGCCCTATTTGAATTAAAGTAAACATTGATGACGAATGCCCTTACCCACCTGTCAGTAATAAATTTTCTCTGGTGGAAAATAACATCACCCTAAGCCTCAAGTTATTGCTATTTTTTTGATATGCATAGATTAGGATTTAGCAAAGAAAACAAAAAATAACAAGCATATAATTAAGATAATGTAATCAAAACTTAAGAGAAATAATAGAACATAGAAGCAGATCCACAGAATTGAATAATGGAGTTATCACCTAGCAACTTAAAAATTACTATGATTATGTTCATATAAAAAAATAAGAGTAACAATTTAAGCACAGAATGTAAACTATAGAAATGGAAATTTCAGAAATGAAAAATATAATTGTACTCAAGAATTTCATGGCTAGAATTAACTGCAGAATAGACAGAATTAGAGAGACTACTAATGATTTAGCATATATAAATATATCCAAGATATACTAGGAAATATATCAATATGTCAATAGAAATATCAATGTCAATAAACAAAAATATATTAAGAGAAAATATCCAGGATAAAGCACAGAGAAGAAAAAGTATAGGGTGAAAAACAGAAGAGAGTATAAGAAATATGGTCAATGCTGTTAAAAGGTTTATTCTATGTCTAATTAAAGTCCTAGAAGAGTTGATGGAAAGAAGTTGAAATGTTATTTGAGAAGATAATAACTGAGAATGTTTTTAAACTGTTGCCATTCAGCCATATTTTCAAAAAGTACTACAAAGTTAGAGTGAGATAAATATTAAAAATACCATATCCAAGCATACCACAGATCCTATAAGCAGCTAGAGAAAAATGATACTCACCTTCAAATGAGGATCAGTGAGTCTAACAGCTGCCTCCCCACAGGCCCTGCATGGCCCCTACCTCCACACACGTACACCTCAAAGCCAGAAGGCAATGGAAGGATTTTTCAAAATGCTGTAATACCTGGTACCATAAAATTTTATACCCAATGGAAATAATCTTCAAAACTGAAAACTAAAAAACACATTTTCAGAAAACAAAAAATTCAGGCCTGAACTAAATAAAATACAAAAAGGTATTCCTTACAAAGAAAAAGATTCCACAAGTCAATGAGAAAATATTTCTAAATGCCTAAGTTGAGAAATATACCAAATTCATAAAATAGCTTATCATAGTTTAAACAGCAGTGTTCCTCAAAATCAATCTTAGATCCAATAAAATTCCACTCGAATTCCAAACAAAATATTTGAGAAATTTAACAATTCTAAAATGTATATGGGCAAAGCGCTAAGAACAGCCAAAACATCCCCAAAAGGGGTGGTGGCAGGGTCAAGGTAAGTGTTATATTTCTACCAGAAATCAAGGTTTATTATTAGAATGTATTAATTAAGTCAATTATGTATTTGGGCAAATATACAAAAACCAATCAAAAATATAATAAAAGGCAGTATGCCCAGCGGCCATGGAGCGATCTGCGTCTTGCTTCAACAGCACGTGGACAGAAGAGTCCCAGGCCCCTTCTTCCGGCCCCCAAGGCCCCGCAACCCCTTTGCCAGTCCCAACCTCAGGAACATTCTTCTCGGCCACTCTCTGGCCCGGGGACCAGCCTGCACGGCGTCTGGCGCTCAGCTCCTGATAGTGGCTCAACCACGAGCCCCCAGACTGGTCAGAATGACTCCCCCCGAGGCCACCCAGCCGTCCACCGCCGGGTCAACGCGCTCCCCGGGGCTCCCGCACCCACCTCTCTCGGGCTTCTCTTTCCACCGCCAGGATGAGGCTCCGCAGGCTGAGGGGAAGCCAGACGACTTCTCTCCAAGACGCAGAACCGGCGGCCTCCGCTTCGACGTGCAGAAGCAGAAGGCGTCAAGTCAAGGGGCGTGAAGCCTGGGACGCCACGCCGGGCGCCAGAGGCCTGGGCCCGACCCTCAATCCCTCCCTTTGTGTCTGGGTTCCGCCCGCGCAGGCGCCCATCTCGGCTTCCTGCAGAACCGCCGCCTGGGTCCGCAGGTGAAGCTCATCCAGGAGGTGGCGACCACCTGACTCAGGCCGGGCCGGTGGGCGTCTCTTCCGAACGCCCACCTCCAACACAGTTAGGAGCCTCCAGACCGCCGCAAGGTTGAGGGGCCCCTCTGGCACCCCACCCCAGGTGTCAGGGCCTCTGGATGAGGCTCTCCCTGCAGCAGCTAGGCAGTTTTTTACCACCCTGGAGCCCCCTAAGCCTGGAACAAGCAGTAACAATAAAGCGTTTTGCCACATAGAAATAAGGAGTCCGGGCTCAGTGGGTTAAACCTCTGCCTTCGGCTCAGGTCATGATCCCAGGGCCCTGGGACTGAGCCCTGCATGGGGCTCTCTGCTGAGCGGGGAGCCTGTTTCCTCCTCCCTCTCTGCCTGCCTCTCTGCCTACTTGTGATCTCTGCCTGTCAAATAAATAAACAAACAAACAAAATCTTAAAAAAAAAAAAAAAAGAAAGAAAGGAGGAGTCCAGAAACAGGACCACATATACCTACTTGTGCAATGACATTGCAGATAATTGAGGAAAGCAAAAACTAGTCAACAAATTGTGTTAGGAAAATTGGTTATCCATTTGGAAAAAATAAAATTGGATCTCTACATTATACAAAAATATGTTCTAGATGGATTAAATACATATATGTGAAAAGCAAAGCTCCAATTTTTAGAAGAAAATATCTTTATCACCACTGGTAGAGAAGGATTTCTCAAACAAGAACCCAAAGTCTACTAACCATATAGGGCAAAACTGATAAATTTGATGATCCTGGTATTAAGAAATGATTAGCAGAACATTACTGACGATAGGGTGGCTTTCAGAAGCTAGTGACCTGTCTTTACTTATTCCACATTTAAGCTGCATTTACCAAAACTATTCAGTATGTACATCTCCTTTTTTCCAGTTGCAGAGCTTATTTTATCATGTTTTATGCTGCCCACCTTCTTGTTAACCTGTTAGGTACCAGTGTTCATCGTCTTGCATTAAACAAGGATTTTACTCCAGATAGGCATGATTTAAATGACTTGGTGGAACACTCAATCTTTTCTAAAAAAAGTTGACTTCTCCTTAATAAAGTATTATTATTATTATTATTATATTCCTCATCCCCCCCAAAAATAATTAGCAAAATATTTCCTTCTAGAGGTTAAAACAAACAACCATAAACTTAGAGAAGGCATTGGTAACATATGTAACCAAAAAAGTTTACTTCCTGTGATATATTTGAAAATTCAGCAAGACAATAAAGGACAAATAACCCATAGAAAATGAGCAAAAGACATAAATAGATATTACATAGTAAAGAACACACAAATGGTGAATAAATATTTTAAAAGATTCACAGTTGCATTAGCAACCAATGAACGGCAAATTAAAACTTCAATATGATGTAATTTTATCTCCATTAGACCAGCAAAATTTAAAAAGCCTGACAGTATTGAGTAATATGAAGTAAGCAATATGAAGTATGGAATTTTTTAAAAACTTGAAATCACTGGTATAGATTCTGCTGAAGTTTTGAAAAAATATATATATATAATGTGTTTCAATAAAATTGCCAGCCCCAGAGGTTGCCAATTTGTTGCCAATTGTCACTGTAGTGACTGCACCAAATCCCTGGGATTCTTTGGTGGTCATCCAGCAGATGCTATTCTGAATGAGTCAGTGCTAATGCAGCAATTTAAAATAATTCTGTGTGCCAAGTAATAAATTATCAGAACTATGTAATCTGAACTTTTTTATTTAGCCAATGGTAAACAAATTCACTTGAATTTTTTCCTTGGATTTATAGAAACACCTGTTTGAGGCATATAGGGTAGTTAAGAACACTTATTTAATTTTATCTGTTAAATGATATTTAATAATTTAAAGCAGAATTCTTTGTAGGCAACAAAAATGTGTTACAAATTTAAGTAAGTATTGTTCCTATAATAACCATAAAATTATCAGCTAAGCTCAAAGAATGAGACTCAGAAGAAAGAGTCCGCCTGATGTTTAAGGTGATGTTAATGAATGAATGACATCAACTGCTTGGCTCCTTGGATTTACCATCTGGAAATATAAGTATCAAGGCCACCAAAAAAAAACTCCACTTAAAGTTTTTTGGAAAATGGTAGACTTGGTGACTCTGCATATTGGTGGCCTTATTTTTTTCATCTGTTAAATAAAGTTATCCCTGCATTGCTTTCCCATGGCTATTATGAAGACAAATTAATAATGTGGCAAATATAAAATGCCCTGTGCATGCTAAGCATCAGAATTTGGGGAATCAAATGTCTTAACTGAAAGCCTAACAACTAGGTTGTTTTTTCATTTGTTCCACACTAGGCAATATGACAATTAACTATTTAAAAAGGATGTGTGAGATGCATTACTGGTTCCCTTTTCACTTTGGGACTAAAATGAAGTAAAGAATTCCATTCTTGGCATAAATCAACTCAAAACAACCTCCAAGATATCTACTTCCAATAAATTTGCCTAATATTCTTAGGAAGATATACACTCTTTACAACACAGTAAAAAGAATATTCAGTATTCTTTGCTCTATTTCCCTTCCCACAATTCTATTATTAATCTATTAATCTAATCAATATTTTGTTCAACTTCCTCTAAAAATAAGACTATGTTTGGATTTGGCAGGGGGAAGAAAATTCCCTAAAATCAAGACATCCTATATTTATGAGAATTCTTCCACCTTTTATTCCTAATAATAGATATTCCTTAAATTGTGTACTGGTTTTTCTATGAGGCCTTCCATGTTAATCCAGGCTTCAGTTCCACGCCAAATAACTTATCACTCAACTATTGGTTGCTATATGATCAAAAACCTTCATATTTCACTTACCTTTGCACTCTTGCTGCCTCTGCAGTATTTAATTTGATTTAATTGAGGGAGGAGGGGGAAAAGGCAGAAAGGCAGGCAAGAAAAAAGGAAGGAAGGAAGAAACAAAAGAAGAAAGGAAGCAAAGAAATAAATGAAAGAGAAGGCAGAAGGGAATGAAGGAGGGAAGGAAGGGAAAGGGAGGAAGGAAGGAAGAAAAAGGAGAAGGGGTAAAGTGTCATCTCTTCTTCTAGATTATAAGCTCTGAAAAGTCAGAAAGAACCCTTTGTGCACTGTTGTTTTCTTTTTCCCCTATAGTACTCATCTCAATATTGAATCCTACACAAGGACTAAGAACAAACCTTTAGAGACCACTGAGGACGGAGTTGAGATCATCTATGGACTGATGTAAGTGGATACAAAGGGATCATAAGGAAAAGTTGAATGAATTAAAGTATTACAGCAGGTTGTTAGAAGATGTGCAAACCTACAAGGCAGCGAAAGAGCTCTCTAGGTATCCTGAAACAGTTCTGACAGAACTGAGAGCGCACTGAATCAATCTGTGAGATACTCAGCTGCTGACACAGAGGAAAAGGAAAGGTTACTCCTACAGATTGATTAGCTAGTAGGTTCTATACCTGGTGAATGAAAAGAGGTATTAATGAGCCCAAAGTAGAAGGAAACCTCTTTCCTGGAGTTAAAGTTGAGAAGAAAGGTCAATGAAGGAAATGAGGTGAACCGGGAGGGCCAATCAATTGCAGGTCACAGTGGATCAATTAGAGCCCCATCTGCAAGACTCCCAACCAGAAACTCAGAGTCAGCTCTATCTCCTCTTTTTCCCTCATTCCCTTATAGGTCCCAAGACCCATCAATTTTAATCCTGAAATCAGCCCTTTCCTCCCTATTCATACCGCCACTGCCTTAATTTAGGCCTCATTGCTTGCTTGAAAATTGTAATGGCCTTTTAAGGAATCTCTACGCCTTCGGGCTCACTCTCTCATCCCAACAGCTGCAAGAACTATCCTGTAAATCACAAACCTGCTCATGTCACAGTCCTAGAAAAAGTCCTTTGATGGTTCTTAAATTACCTACTAGATATACTTCTTGGCATGGCATTGGAGACCTTTCACAATCAGACTTCAACATATTTTCCAATATCACTCTCTACCGTGCTCTAACACACATGATACTTCAGTCACAAGTGACTTCCTGAGTTCCTATACCTCTTGCCTTTGCCAGACTTTTTCCCTCTGCCTGAAAATCCCTTTCTCTTCACTCTACTCGACCAAGGGCTAAGCAGAAATGGTAACTTCTTTTCAAAGATTTTCCCACTTCCTCAACCTCTTTTCCAAACAACATTATTTTTTCCATCTCTGTACTTCCATACTACTTTTCCCATGCATCTTATTTTGTACCTATTGAATTGTCAGTACCCAAAGATTCTCAGTAAGTGCTGAATGAATGAATGAGTGAGTGATACATAAATCAGGTTCACTAGTGAGAAGTTGCAATGTGACAATACAGGAAATAATGATATCTATCCTCTCAGCTATTGAGTCCCTCTTACACAGAGTCCTATAAATCTCTCTAAAACAATGCAACATCTATAATCAGAATATACACATATATTTATCAGGATATGTATGTTTATAAATTTTATAATACATCTTGATAACTTTTCATTCACAACTTTATCATTCTGAAACATTCAAATATGCAGCAAGTCTACCCTCACTTATCCATCCCAAAAATATTTGTACCAGGCACTGTTCTAGACACCGGGATTATACTGAGGAATAAGACAACAGGGGTACTGTTGTTAAATTTTACATTGTAGTGGCAGTAGCACAGACAATAAATAAGTAAACAATCTTGGATTTTAATAACATGCTAAGCACAACAGGATAACGTGATAGAGTGGCTAGGCAAGCGTACAAAAGCGCTTTCCTAAGAGTTGAAACTTGAAGAGGGGTTTAAATGGTGAGAAGGAGCCAGCCATGAAAAGACATGGCTAACGAGCATTTCAGACTGAGGGAACAGCAAGTGCAAAGTCTCTAAGGAGGCAATGACCTTGGGTTTAAAGATGAGAAGCTGACTTGTCGGTGCTCAGTAGAAGGGGAGCAGGGAGGCTGGGGAGTATACAGAGATCATACAAAGTAGGACTTTATAAGCCATGAGGAGAATACTTAATGTTATTTTTAGCAAGAAGGGACACCCAGGAGATTTCATTGTAGGTCATTAAATTTTTGACTAACCAAACTATAACAAATATCTCTTTAACATGTGGTGTATGTGTAGGTGCCTGAATCATCTGCTCAGCACAATGGTTTTTTAGCTTTATCCATATTGCTTCATGTGTCAATTATTAGTCTCTTTTTAATTTCAGAGTAGGATGGTTAGTTGTTTTTTTGTTTGTTTGTTTTAAAGATTTTATTTATTTATTTGTCAGAGAGAGTGAGCACAGGCAGACAGAGAGGCAGGCAGAGGCAGAGAGAGAAGCAGGCTCCCTGCCGAGCAAGGAGCCCGATGCGGGACTCGATCCCAGCAAACTGGGATCATGACCTGAGCCGAAGGCAGCCGCTTAACCAACTGAGCCACAAGGCGTCCCGGATGGTTAGTTGTTTTTTTTTGTTTGTTTGTTTGTTTTTTGTTTTTTAATTTGTCAGAGAGAGAGAGAGAGCGAGAACAGGCAGACAGAGTGGCAGGCAGAGGCAGAGGGAGAAGCAGGCTCCCCGCTGAGCAAGGAGCCCGATGCGGGATTCCATCCCAGGACGCTAGGATCATGACCTGAGCCAAAGGCAGCCGCTTAACCAACTGAGCCACCCAGGCGTCCCGCGGATGCTTAGTTGTTTTAACCAATGAACATTTGCACATTTCTAATTTGGGGCCAATAATAATAACCAAAGGTAAGCATTCATATAAAAGTCTTTGTGTGTTTCTGTCCTATCTAGATGTTTCTATTTCTATTGAATAAAAACCAAAGAGTTGAATTTCTGTGTTAAGTAAATATATTTTACAAATTAACAAACTTCATTTCAAAGTAGTTGCACCACTTTCTATTGCCATCACCAGTAGATGACAATTCTGATTATTCCATACTATTGCCATTCATGTATGTAGAGGAACCCACTGTGGCATTAATTTACATTCCGTAGCAGCTAAGGATGCTGAACATTATTTCATGTACTTATTGGTATTTTGTACATCTTTTTTTATTTGAAGTATTCTCAAAGTTTTTATTTTAAACTGGGTTTAACTTGTTAATATTGAGTTTTTCAAGCTATTTTAAATGTGTTCCTCATGTAAATCCTTTAGCAGTTATATGTATTGCAAATACATTCTCCTAGTCAATACCTTGCCTTTTCATTTTCTTAATGGTGTCTTGTAAAGAGTAGATGTTTTTACTTTTGATAAAGTCCAATTCATCACTTTTCTTTTAGTTTATGCTTTTAGTATCCTCCATAAGAAATCTTTTCTTATCTAAAGTTGGAGAATATTTCTCTTTTATTTTCTTCTAGAAGATTCACAATTTTAGCTTTTATGCTTAGGCTATGATTTCTTTCAAATTATTTTGTTATTTCTTTTCTTCTACCTAATTTGGATTTAACTTTCTTTTTCACTTTTAGTCTCTTAAGGTGACATTTTAGATCATCATATTTAAACTCTCCTTCTTTTTTATATGCTCATCTAAAGCTATAAATTACCCCCTGAAGCATGGTTTTAGCTACTATAAATTTCCTTCAAAGTACTGCTTTAGGTGAAAATTTGATACATTGTCTTTTCAGAATCATTTAGTTCAAGATATTGTATAATTCCCATTTTTAAAGGTTCATTTATTCATTCTAGAGAGAAAGTGTGTGTGGGCATGTGTGCCCACACACACAAGAGGGGCAGGGGCTAAGGGAGAGAATCTTCAAGAACACTCCCTGCTAAGTGTGGAGCCTGACACAGGGCTCAATTTCATGACCCATGAGATCATGACCTGAGATGAAACCAAGAGTCAGACACTCAACTGACTGAGCCACCCAACCAACCCTATTTCCCTTTTTTTTTTTTTTAAAGATTTTATTTATTTATTTGTCAGAGAGAGTGAGCACAGGCAGACAGATTGGCAGGCAGAGGCAGAGGGAGAAACAGGCTCCCTGCTGAGCAAGGAGCCCGATGCGGGACTCGATCCCAGGACGCTGGGATCATGACCTGAGCCGAAGGCAGCTGCTTAACCAATTGAGCCACCCAGGCGTCCCAACCCTATTTCCCTTTTAATTGCTTAAGTGACCCATTGGTTAACTGAAAGTATGCTGTTTAATTTCCAAATATGTGTGGATTTTCTAGATATCTCTATTATTAATACCTAATTTAATTCTATTATGGTAAAAAAAATACTATTTGATTTAAATCCTTTAAATATGTGAAGATAGCCCCAGAAATGCACTTGCAAAAGATTTGTATGGTACTGTTGTTGAGTACAGTAGTCTACAAATGTCAGTGCGGTCAGGTTAGTTTATACTATTTTTCAGGATTTCTATATTAATCATATTTCTATCTAGTTGTTCCATTAATTGCTAAAAGAATGTTGAGACCATCAATTATTACTGTGGATTTTTTCTATTTTCACCTTTCAGTTCTATCAGGTTTTCTCCATGTATTCTGTAACTGTTATAAAATGCTGTTATAAAATGCATATACATATAATTTTATTTACCTAAACATCTAATATCCTTTTAATATCCCTCTAAAGCTCCATTAATATTTCTTTTTTTTAAAGATTTTATTTATTTATTTGAGAGAGAGATCACAAGTAGGCAAAGAGGCAGGCAGAAAGAGAGGGGGAAGCAGGCTCCCTGCTGAGCAGAGAGCCCGATGCGGGGCTCGATCCTAGAACCCTGAGATCATGACCTGAGCTGAAGGCAGAAGCTTAAACCTCCGAGCCGCCCAGGTGCCCCTCCATTAATATTTCTTATCCTGACATCTACATTGCCTGATATGAATAAAGCCACTCCAGATTTATTATGCTATTTTCATGGTGTAACTTTTCTATTATTTTACTCTAACTTACTTGTGCATTTCTTATAAATGGAATTTAGCCATCCTCTGATTTTTTTTATTCAAGCAAATAATCTTTGGCTTTCATTAGATATGTTTAGGCTATTTATATTTACTGTAATTTTAATATGGTTGGATTAAAGTCTACCATCTTGCTATTTGTGTCTGTTCCTTCCACCTATTTCTTTTAATTCTTTCTTTTGGAAAAAAGTGATTTGTCTTTTGAGTATTCCATTTTATCTCCTCTTTTAATTTACTAGGTAGATCTTTTCATTTTATTTTTCTTTTTAGTTGTTGCCCTAGGGTTTACAATAACTTCAATTTATCGCAACTACCTTCAAATAATATTATTGTACTTCAAAAATAATTTAAGAACCAGACAGCTGTATTTTTCCATTTCCTATGCCCCATCCTTCCTGTAATACATTTTAATTCTGTATTTTTTAAACTATTCAATGCATTGTCTATTAAAGAAATATTTTAAGTGAGGGGAAAAACCTTTATATTTACCTGTGTATTTACTATTTCCAGTAATCTTTATTCTTTTATACAAATTTGAATTTCCATCTTATATTATTTTTTCTTCAGCCTGGAAAATTTCCTTTAACTCCTTTAGTGCTATATTATTAAGTACAAGGTTATATTATTAAGTACAAATTAATCAGAATATATATTCTGGCAATAAATTTCTTTTTGACTGTCTCAAAATATCTTTATTTAGTCTTTATTTTTTTAAGGATGTTTTTCCTTCATATAGAATTCTATGATGTCCATTGCTTTTGCTTTGCTTTGTTTCATTTTTTTCTGTTGTTTTTTTTATGGTGTTGTTTCCCCAGCATCTTAAAGACATCATTCTTTTAAAAAATAAAATTATTTTATTTTATTTTATTTTAAATTTTATTTATTTACTTGATAGACAGAGATCACAAGTAGGCAGAGAGGCAGAGAGAGAGGAGGAAGCAGGCTGTCCGCAGAGCAGAGAGCCCGATGCAGGGCTCGATCCCAGGACCCCGGGATCATGACCCGAGCCGAAGGCAGCGGCTTTAACCCACTGAGCCACCCAGGCGCCCCTTAAAAAATAAAATTAAATTTAAAAGTTATCATTCCTTTGTCTTGTAGTTTTTGTTGTTTCTGTTTATTCATATTTTTGCCTGTATAGGGTATGTTTTCTTTTATTCATCTGGCTGCTCTTGGTTTTTCTTTATCACTGAATTTCGGCAAGTTTATTATGATGTGCCATGGTGGAAATTTCTTTGTATTTACTTTGCTTGGATTTTGTTAGATTTCTTGGACCTGTGTGTTCATATTTTTTGCCAAATCTGGTAAATTTCAGCCATTTTTTAAAATAGTATTTCTGCCCCAGTCTCCACCTTTTCTAGGATGCCAATTAAATATATGTAAAATTACTTGACATTGCCCACAGGTCTGAAAGACTCTGTTAAATTTCTTTTTTTCTGGTCTCCAAATTCACTGATGTTTTCTACTCAAATGATTAATTTATTCTTAAATCCATCAAGTGAATTATCCATTCTAGATATTGTATTTTTTTTTACCTCTAGAAGAGTCTTTTTTCTTTGTTATGCTTTCCATTTCTCTACTTATTCATGTTCTTGTTTCCTTTAAATTCTTGACATAGTTATAATCCATAATTTAATTTCCTTATCTGTTAAATTCCATCCTCTCTCTCATTTCTGGATCTATTTTTACTGTTACGATTTACAGTTTCCTGTTTTTTCCTGTCATATATTTTTGGCTGGAAGTTGAACATTTATAACATTGTGTTGTTCAGTGTCCAGGTTTTGTTGTTTGTCTTTGAAAAATGTAAGTTTTAGACCTGGTAAGCCACTAAATTACTTGTAGATGAGCTTGGTTCTTTGGAGGATTGTTGTTTTGTTGTCATTGTTTTTAGAGCATGTGTAGAGTAGTCTTTACTCAAGGGTTAGTTTGTTCTTACTCTTAAAGTTTGCAATTTCTGGGATCTTTATCAATCTTTATCACACACATGAGTGTGCCATGAGGTTTCTCTACACTGCTGGTTGGATATCAAATGGCCCCACCCTGTTGAGTCCTGGGAGTTTTTCTGTTTATAATTCCTTGATAGTTGTTCTTTTCCAGTAACTGTCCTTTGCCAAGGCTTGTGGAAGTCTTGGCCTATACACATGCAAATTACTATTCAACTAAAAACTCAAGGATACTCCACATAGTTATACAAAGCTCTTTTCTCTGCATAGCTCCCTAATCTTCAGAACTGTGTCCTATAATTTTTGGTGGCTTCAGCTTCCCTAAACTCTAATTTCTGTCTCAGCTAGGTAAAACCATTAGGTTCTGCTTGGTTTCCCCTCCCTTTGCTGTGGTGTGGTGTTTCTAGGGAGAAAGCAGAGCTGTCACAGGGCTTGCCTTGTTTGTTTTCTATCTTTCATAGATCATGTGTGCTGCTTGCTGTCTAACATCTAAAAAGAGTTGTTTCACATATGAGCCCACTTTTCTAGTTGTTTACTCATTGTTTATGGCAGGAAAGCTAGTCTAGTACCAATTGCTCCATCGTGGCCTGAAGCAGAAGTTCATCCATGGATAAAGATAATAAATATAGCTCTGAAACTACATCTCACAACATAAAAGTAATTGTCAATCCCCACAACTAATAACACTGTATCAGTAGGGTTGGCCTGGTCCTAAAATAAGCTTGTGTTACATTATGAGTAATTTCTGGCACATCTACTGCATTTTAGTTTACTCCCCAATATTTAAGATAAGATATCAGAATACCAGCAAGGTAGAATGACCTTATGGAATGAATAAATATGAATCTAGTTTTCACTCTGCCTGTAACATAACTCACAATTAATTGTAAAACATCAGGGTGTCCAAATACTAGTGTTAAGAACTACTATTAATTTAAAGGTAAAAACCGAGTTCTAACACTTAGAATATATAACTCTTAAAATCTGACTTCCAGCAATGTCTTCAGCCTCATCTTTCTCTAGTCTATCTTACGCGTGCCATATTCCCACCTCAATGAATTTCACATCATTCCCAGAATGCGTCATACCTGCTCAACTCAACACCTTTACACATGTTACTTCCTCTCTCTGAAGTGTCTCATTTTTGTTCTGCAAGTCAATCCTTATCCTGCTTTCAAGACCCCTCCCACCTTGAGTTAATAATTAATCTAGTGTTAAAACATTCATTGAGGGCTCTCTATGTGTCAGGTACTCTTAGAACTAACTCTTCACGTGTATTAACCCATTTAAAACTCACAGTAACATTTCATGCTAACTTTAAAGATAAGGATATTAAGCCTTAGAGAATTTAAATACTTGTTCCAGCTTACATAGCTAGTAAGGAGAAATCAACAACATAAATCCAGATCCGTATGACCTCAGAACATGTGCTTTTTAACCAGTACAATTGTGATTCTTAAATTTTTGTTACATGTTAGGATTATGTGGGGGATTAAAAAAAAAACTCCATACCATTAAATCAAAATTTCTGGGAATGTGACTCAGACATTAGCCTCTTTTAAAATCTTACCAGTAATACCAATGTGTAGCCAAATTTGAGAAGCCATGTACTACCCTATACTTTTTCTGCAAATGAATTTGGTATTGGTCAATGCAGTCCCAAGGATGTAGCCCAAACCAAGTTTATTATACTGGGATTTAGCATTTACCAAATGATTACTGCT
The DNA here is from genome assembly GCA_003697995.1 of Taxidea taxus jeffersonii. Lineage (NCBI taxonomy): Eukaryota > Metazoa > Chordata > Mammalia > Carnivora > Mustelidae > Taxidea > Taxidea taxus. The sequence goes on along the minus strand of RCUC01112520.1, from coordinate 45,373 downwards.
TATATCATGTGGAGGGATGTGGGGGAGGTAGAAATCAATGGCTCAAAGCAGTCACAAACCCAAGCACCAGGCAACTGTTGAGTAATTGAATATCAAAAGTCTACCATTAAAGCAATAATAAAATATGCCTGGCTTGTTATTGTAGTTGGCTGATTCTGTCTAAGTTACTGTTCCCTAGGCATTGCAGGATACCATAAAGTAAATAAGAGACATTACAAAATAGCTTTGTAAGTATAAGTACAGAATATAATAGTGCTATATTATTAAGTACAAGCGTTGAGTACTGCACAGTATTAATAATCTTTGAGGGAAAGGGTGAAATCTGGGCTTATGCTCATGTGAGAGAAATCTACATTCACCCATCCATAATTATTGAGGAGTACAGCATTTATATATCAGATGAGAATATGATTCTTTTAAATCTAGTGTCCTAGCTGCCTCCAAGAATAGCCTATGCCCAGTGATTCAGTGGAACTCAACACACACCCACGCACACCCACCTCCCCCGCCATACACACATTATGTTTCTAGTGACTTGCTTAGAATAGAATTCTTCCAGACCCCAGCAGGAAATCAGATTCAGGATTAGAAATAATGAAATTTGATTAACCCCTTAAATCTATTCATGTATTTACAAATACAAATGTGCCTAAACTCTGCGTCTGTTTATCCTGTTATCAAATTCTGAGATACATAGGTTATTTAGTATTATCAGTGTTCAATACAGATGACAATTTTTAATATCCCAGGTAATAAGACACTTTTCCTATAGAGAATAAAATTGCTTTTAAGAAACTTAAGTATTTCTTGACTGTTGTTTTGCTTTGAGGAAAAAAAACATATATTAAATAAGGTTCAGTAGTAAAATAGAGTATTTTACATCTATTCACTTCATCAATATGCATTTAACATCCCTATTTTCCAACTGGGGAATATATCTGTCAGATCAGAGTAGAATATGCTGCAGTGACAAACAGTCCCCAGAGTAATGGTGGTCTAAAAAAACAATGGGTTACTTCTCAAACACGCAACATCCACTGCTGATCAGCACTGCAGACTTTAGGTTTATTTTCCACACAGACTTGAGCTGATGGAGGGACTCTTGAAAGGTGCTGGCATGCAAACCAAGAGGGAAGAGAGCATAGGTGACTACTCCTTGACTCTTTAAGCTTTCACCCAGAAGTCACTTCTGTTTTCGTGTCTTTGGATAAAAGAATCAAGAAAATTCCAACCTACCATTTGTCTAAAAAGAGAACCAGAAAAACCTGATAAACAAATAACTGCAATCTACCCTTCTGATTTTCAAACATTTTATTCATTCTTATTCTTAAATATGAAACATATTCATATAGACCCAGGAGAAACACCTTGAAAATTTCATATGATTACAGCATCAAACACAAAGCCCAAGATCTTGGAATAATGCACAGTGGTCTCCTTATCATTTATCACCACACCATCCCGGAAAGAGAAAGCAAAGGACACACAGATCTCTTGTCTACTCAAGTCTGAAATCCTGGGTAGATGTTTTGAAGGTCCTTATCCTGGAGGTAGGAAATATTCCTCAGTGAGGCCCTGATTGCTTTCTTGTTCACTGTGGTCCTTGAGTTTGTCTCTTAAAAGTTTATTCTTCTCCATTATCCTCTTTGGCCACATATAAAATGGGCATCAGGGAATATGCCCTCCTTTGCAGCTGTGCAGCTTTTCCACCCACTTCTGGATCTCAGTTAATTAAACTCCAAGTGTCATTTTAGATCTTGAGGGTTTTTGTAGGCTTGTCATTCTTTGGAATACAAGCTCCTTAAAAACTTAGTGGGCCTCTTATCAATTTCATTATAATAATTTTCATACACCAGTAATTGTAGCTCTTTTCTAGACCAAATTCTCAGATTTGCTATATTCCTTTACTTTACTCATTCTCATCTTAATTGCTGGTACTTTGGGAATATCAGGTTTGTCCAGGAGATCCACAACTTCAATATCTTTTCTTTTAGCCCTTTTGTCCAATTGAAAGTATTTGCTGACTGAAACTTGATCCATCCAGAGGTTTTAACAATAGGTGTCTCTTGCAACAATTATAAGAATTTCTCATTTTTATGCTTTGCTACTTGAATTGAAAGCAGTTATGCAAGTTTCTGAGTTTTTGGACTCTCTATTTCTTTTTATTCCATTTGCAAATACTCAAAATCTTTTAATAGAATAAATTAGTCTCTCTTCTAATGCCTTGTCAAACATACCCAATGCATCCAGTCCATGCTAGCCGTCCCATATATTTTAGGCTATCTGTTAGAGCAGCACCCCCAAATTCTAGGTAGCAATTCTTATGTCAGTCAGGACAGACTAGCTTATGCTGAAGTGAAAACAACTCCAAATCTTAATGGATTAAAAAAAGGGGGATGGAGAGGCTATGGGAACTTTTGCTTGTCCATGCTGTATAACCACAGCAGATTGTCAAGGATAACTGCTTACTGCTGTCTTCCAGGGTCCCAACCATTATTTGAAAAGCTGCTGGTCACCAGTCCAGGCTTCACGAGAGAACATCCTGAATCGCACACTGGCTCTTAAAGCACCCACCCAAAGTGACATGCATGTACCATCTAAGCCAAAGCAAGCCATACTTAACTCCGAGAGGGTTGGAAATGCTACCACATGCTAGAGGCAGAACTAGATATACTCAATGAACAACACTGAATATCACAGAGGAATACTTAAAGAAAAAGATTTAGCAACTTAATAAGTAATAAAATAACTCCACAAATCAAAGGAAGAAATCTCCTTCCCATTGTCAATTTACACTTAGAGAGTTCCTAGATTATAGACACCATACAACACCAATATAATGTGAAGTCTTCTAAAAGCTTCCATGCAACAGAAAATCATCAAAGCACTAACATATTTGAGCAAAAATAATCCTTTCATTCCCACATCTTTTATTTACCAGAGAACAGAACTTAATCTGGAAAAGTTTCTTGGAGAAAGTGATTTGGAGCTTAGATTTTTTTCATTTTAGTTGCTTCTGAATGGTCTAACTCAGCAGTCTAGACAGCCTCCTGAGATAATGTGGGCTACACACATGCACACACATACACACTCACACACATACCTGGGATGGGCTTAACATAGAAGAGAAATTAGCGCTTTACTTAGGTATAACCTTGGACAAGTCACTTGTTATTACTTGCTAAGCCTTCTTAGTCATGAACATTTGACACCCACATATACTTCAGGGATGTTGGAAGGGTTAGTGAGGTAATGTTGAGAAGTGCCTTGAACCATTAAACACCAAGGTGCTAGAGCTGATTTAAGAGATCATCTTTTTGAATAAGACTCAATAAATTCATTGCTTGTTCCTCTACTAAAAAATATTAACAGGAGCTACAAAATGCCACCATTTAGCAGAATTAGCCGACTTTTCTTTAACATACCTCAACTGCGTAATCAGTACAATTATGTCCCATTATCCTGCCTTTCCTCAAGCTGTTCAGTACCTAAAAGCTCTTCAAGCTTTACTATTCAAAAGCTGAATATGGGCCATCAATTTCTCCTTCTGTGCTGCTTCCAGTTACCACAGCCTGAAGAGATCTTCAAAGAAATAGTTATTCACCTGGCACTCACTCCCATCAATAACTCATTACTGCCACAGTCCGCAAAGCCAACTGGACTGTGTTTATAAGACTCAGAGGTGGAGCAGAGAAGAGAGGGGGGTATGCCACAAAACTTCACAAGCAGTGCCAATGCCCATCTGGCTTGACCTTCACTTTCACGTCTCAGTTCAGTTGCCCACTCACTATACTCTCCTCGATCTCTTTTTAATGCCTCATTCCATTATACTAGTCGTAGTGCCTGGAGTAACTGTCTAATTAAGAACTTATTCATCAATTATACACCAATGTATTCACAAATGTGATTCTTTTTTCATTTAAAGTAATTTTTTTCTCAAGCTATTAAGATTAAATTAGAGAAAATTGTATAGTTTTATGTGATTACTCAAGCCCCAAGCCTACCAATACCAAGAATAATATAAATCCTTAACATATGACTTGGTATGTGGTTAAATACATATTTATCATCATATTGATGCATAATATCAAACAATGGTTCATAAATTTATGAAGAATGAGAATATGACAAAATGTTTTTCACACCAAATAAACAATGTGTTTTTCTCATTGAAAATATACTCCAAGGTCATGATGAATCTCAAGGTTATCTTTATACAACTATCATTACACTGTAAATAGAAGTATCAGATTAATTTTGTTAGTGGCCCAAATTAATGATTTTCTGGTATGAATACCTCTTGCTCTGCCATTTTAGAAGCTCCTCTTATCCTTACCCTGGCAACAGTCGTGTGAGTTCCCTTGGCCAGTTGGACAAGAACAAACATGACACTAGCAGACACTTGAAAAAGTACTTGCATGTTGTTTCCTCTCTTGCTCTTCTGCCCTCACCATGTGAATATTCCCAGGCTAGCCCACTAGTGGATGAGACATATGGCATAGAACCAAATCAACCCAATTTTCCCAGCCTAACCCTCTGATGTCCCATGCCTTGATGTGGTAGCCTCATCAATCCCAATTCAGATCAGGAGAGCCATGAGTCAGCTTATAGACCCATTCAGGTTTTGAGGTTGTTTGTTACATAGCATTTTTGTTGCCATAGATAACTGATACATGAAAGTATTATTAAATAGGTCTTTCAGGTTAATGGAATGCCAAACATTAGAGTTCACAATGCCCAAAATTAGCCTTGAAATTGTCAATGCAAAATTCTCTTGTAGAATTACGTAGTAACATATTATGAAATTTCTGATGAAAAAATATTAAGTTAGGATGTTCTTTAAAGGTCATTTTACCATATTGAGCAAGCAAACATCGTTTCTGAAAGTCATCCCAATGCCCTCTTTTTTTCTATGAAACAAATAGATATGCATACAAAACTAAGAGGACAGTCTGAAGGAAGGGGAAGAATCTTAACAGGAAGTTGTTCAAAGCTGAGCAGTGAGGGCAGCTATAAACCAACTCTGTTTCCCCTGGGAACTCAACACCCTAGATCTAACTAGAAATGAGAATGGCTGTGAGGAGGCCTCAGACAACTGACAGCCTCTCTGAAACCGAAAGGTGTATATACTCCCTCATCTTGGGAACAGTTGGTTATGCTCTCCCCTGCACTGGGGCTTCTTAAACAACCAAATTCTACTCAGTGCTCAGAATCTTTGCCCTTCAGAATCTCTGAAATGGAACATTCTAATACCAAGTCACCAAATCATTAGTGGTTATCCATGGAGTCCAGGACATCACACAAGTCTAGCATCCTGCCAAACCACATCAAAAACTTGAATTTGATAGTAAGCAACATTTCTTGGACTGTGAACTGTACCTGCTTTCAAATTTGAGTTGCTGCCTTGGAAAAGTAGGTGTCTCAGATGTCCTCTCAGTCAGGAGCTGCAATGCATTGGAGGGGCATTTCCTTTAAAATAAGATAAATGAGGGACACCTGGGTGGGTCATTCAGTTAAACGTCCAACTCCTGATGTCGACTCGGGTCTTGATCTCAGAGTAATGAGTTCAATCCCCACGTTGGGCTCTGCACTGGGCATGGAGCCTACTTTAAAAAAAAATAAAATAAAACAAAATAAAAATAAAAATAAGATGAATGATGTGATTGCTCAGTCATGCTCATCCACTTGATACCAAAACCTTCCCTCAAGGTTTTCCAAACCCCTCCTCCTCGCCCCTCCACTTATCTTATAGTTAAATCTCCTCCTCTGAACAATTCACAGATACCGACTTACTTATCCCTGTGAAGAAGTCCGTGTTATCCTTTATGTTCTAGTATAAAGAAAGAAAATCAGAAATATAAAGCATTTTGCCCTGAAACAAGATAAAAGCAACACCCAGACAGGAATTTGGACCTTTAGTCTCACGGTCCAGGGCTTTCGCTATGGAAACTGGATGTTCACTGCTGAGAAAACAGTGTAGTCAACAATACTGATATGCCATTCTCAAGTCGGAAGAATGTGTTTCCAGACTAGAGATGCATACCTGCTAAATGCTAATTGAAATGAGTCCCCAAATTAGTCATTTCTGCAATCTTTTTAATTTTTAAGAAATTATATATTCTATCCTATTCTTCCTTCCTATCCCTGTCTCTATTCCTGTCTCCAACTCTTTCTCCAATAGTATTGGTGTTGGAGGAGATTATCAAGAGGACGCAACCTGTGAGCTGGACCTGGACAACCAGCACCTCCCCTGCCCTTAGCATGTGCATTCTGCCCCTTGTTCCCACAGTAAAAGCCTCATCAAAGACACAATCTTGGAAGAGTAATGTGTTATTGAGACACCTGGACAGTACACATGACCAAGCCCTGCTAAGGCCTCTATATAAACCTTTATGACTCTGTTAGGGGGTATGAGATTACTCATCTTGAGGCCACCCAAGACAAGCCTCCTGTGTAAATTCCCTTGTTTATTAAAACTGCCACCTACCATCTGGAGTGGCCTGCTGCTTTCTTCCATCTCTCCCTGCCCTGTGTGGATGGGGGACAGCTTTGGACCTCATCTGGGGAATTCCCAAAGTTTTGAACCAACTGTCAGGAGTTCCAACTGGGATTCAGAACTTTACACAAGAAAACTCACCACTAAAAATTTACTCAAATGAATTCATTCCCATCACCCCCGCCTCAAGCTTTGGAAAGAAAGATTCTGTGGATCACAGAGAAACTGTGCAAGAAATTTATTCTAAAGATTAACTGCCTGAACTTCATTGACTGGATATCACAGATGGATTTTAGAGAAAGATGTGAATAGCAAACTATGAAGATTATAAATATACAATTTCACAATGCCTTTCTTTCTGGGAAAAGTTAATGTCTATAATAATAATAGTAAATGAGGAAGAATGATATTTAAAGACCTTTGCATGCATGCCCATAATGAATTATCATATATGTGTAAGGTACCAGATTTACATGTTCTTACCCAAAAGAACTTTTCATAAATGCTCATCTTAAACTTAAACCATCTGATTATGATATTCCTTTAACATGCACTTTCTTTTGAGGAAAGATTTGGCATATAGCCTGCAACTCCAACTTTTATCGATATAACACAAGGAAAATTTCCTATCATGTGCTTATGGTGATTCTATTTTATTTTCCAAGAAACACCATACCACTGTAGCAGAAAATACAGGTGTTACTGTGTTTCAAACTGTCTTTCTGATTGATTTAGCATTTAGGCAAGTTTTAATTCTCAGACACACCCAGCCTCATCAAGGGCTTGCATTCCCAACCTGCCACATTTTGGAACATTCCCAAACCTATCACAATTTCACGAGTGATTTGTCCTACTGATAAGTTCTCCCTGGTCAGAATAATCCACAGTGGAGTAATTTGGGAACTAGCTGCTTGGACTAATTATTTGAAATACATGTTTGGCTTAATAGCAGTAGGAACACTGGATCTTCTGAAAGGTTTCTATGACTAACATCTATTCAGAAATCATGCATTCGGTCCCCACCCTCACCCGTGGCACAACTGAAACACAGCCCCGCCACTCCCGAAACCAGGCTTTCCAAAGACACAATATACATTTTGATTTTGTTTTGCAGAGCATGTTCTCAATTTTCACTTTCAATAGGAATATTTTTAGAGATCATTGAAAGCAAAATGTCTTGAAAATGTCTTCAAAACTTATCTGAGTTTCTTTCCAAATGTCATGATTTTTGGAAAAGACCACACCAAGTGGTAAAGAGATGGACAAGACTGCAAACACTTCTAAAATCTCTTTGGAGATATTCCATGTACCACATTATATATGAACTGAGAAATGAAACATCTGTGACTAATACAAAATTGAGTCTGTCTTAAATTATAATTAACAGCAATGAGAAAATGTTGCCTGTTCACTTCTTCAGAGAATCAAATCATCTTTTTACCATTAAAAAGCTTGAGCCAATGATTATTATTTTTGTAACTGCCCTGCCCGGTGCTTTTCCAAATTGCAACTCAAGACTCGCAAAGAATAAGAACAATGAGGACTCTTACCACAATTTAATAAAGCCTTCAAAAATTAGTTTTCAGATGACTTTAAGCTTTCCATAATACTTAATCTGTAAGACCTCTTTTGGGCCCCATATCAAATATTTATACCCTTTTTCTTTGCACCAAACACTAAGTTGATAGAAGTTAAACTTCTAGCTTTGGGAAATATATGGTACTAATTTTTCTCCTGACAAAATTTCTAAGAGAATGTAGCAAAGGAGAAGAGAATAACTTAAATTTCTTTGGGGATCCATGCTGAGGCCTCCAGGCTGTGCTCATGAAAGAGGAAATGAGCCCCCTAGAACATCAATGCTTTATCACAGACATGGGTGCCTGAGACTCAAGGCCTCCCCAGCCTCTTCCCATCCCCCTGTTCTGATACTGACTCTTTACTTTAAAAAGATGTATTGTCTACATCTGTCCATCCAATGCCCCTCACAGCTTGGGACCCATCGCTCATCTTTTCTAACTATCTAGTTGCAATGCACTCTTCAAAGTCAGCTCCAGTGTCATCTTCTTCTATTTTGAAATTTCTTTGACAATTGACAACCTTGCTTTACAGTGAACCCTCTGTCCTCTAAAATTCTATTATGGTCTTGTCTTCTTAAGTGTGTGGATATGGATGACATATCTCAATAATTCAATGAAAAGCTACCGAAAGGCAGGGGGTTGTCCTGTTCTTTATCAATAGAAATAGAAATTCCTTGCACCTGTGAAAACAGTTTGGAAAACAATAAAACTGCTTTCCAAGTTTCAATTCCCTTACATATTCCTTTCTGTTCTACTTTCCCAATAATCCTCTGAGGTAATTAGGGGCAGTCTTTGAATATTGACATTGTATAAACATGGGGAGTGAGACTTAGATTATATTAAATGACAAATTAATAGCACCCTACTGAGACTGCAGTGTGGTGTTCTTTTTGCTACCAAATTGGTTCCAAATTCTTCACATGACAATACCATTTAAACATCTAAAATGTCACGAAACCCCAAAACGATTGTAGTTGCTCTCAATTTATCATCTACCCGAACTCTAGTGCTTACCTTCCAACTTTTTGGGCCCCTCTGACACCCAGCCAAGCCTGCATTGTCTGCCATGCCTCCACCAACCTCCACCCACCTACTCTCCCAATTGCACTGTCTCTCTGCTAGGGTCCTCCTGACTGGCCCTCTCCCACTGTCACCTGGGACCCCCCCATAACATAAATCTTAGTTGCACTCAAAGGAACAACCCCTTCTCAACATCCTCCTACATCTCAGCGCTCAAGACTACTGAGTTGTTTGTCCAAGGGAGAGAGGATTCCTACACAGGTTCTCAAGGAGCTGATTCTCTATATATTGAACATCAGAATACATGCAGCACTATATTATAAACCCAATATAATATATTTATAATATAAAATAATATAAACTATATTATTATTGTCCTCAAAGAATTCATCATTTTCTAAGAACATAGACACACGTGAGACAACTTTAATTCAAATGCTATTGAGATAAATATAAGAAACCAGTGCTTTGAGACATGCTGTCTATTCTCTGACAGCCAAGTTTCCTTCTATCATTTCCCTCTTTTCTCTATCTCTGTTGCCTCTTCTCTTTTTGAAGTCTCATTGACCTGGGCTTTGAAACATATGAAGAATGTTCACAGACCTGAAATGGGGCAAGGACATCCTAGATTTTGCAAGGGAAGAGGCAAGGAAGCATGAATGGAAAGGTGCTCTAGTTTAGGGATTAGGGTCTGAAGTCAGCAAGATCTGGATTCTAATTCTGTCCTGGCACTAACTAGTTGTGTGACCTTGGAAAATCTGCTTAACCTCTCTGGCCCCAAGTTTCTTTATCTATACGATGGCCATAATACAATCACCCATCTTACTATTTTTAGTATTAAGTGAGATTGAGTATTGAAAGGACTTAGCACAATGCCTAGCATATTTTTCATACCCAAAATATGCTGAATGGTGAGTAGATACCCAAAATATGCTGAATGGTGAGTAGACAGTTTAGGTGAATAACATTAATAACTGAGGGTGTCAAGCACGGTGTTCGGTACCTTCCCTATACTGTCTCACTTTATTCCTTCCAGAGTGAGGAATCTAAGGCTTAGAGAGGTTAAATATCACATTCAATGCTGCATAGGCAAGTTACAGAGTTCTTCAGCCTCCTAAATTTTCACACTTAAAAATGCTTTCCTGAGGCACCTGGGTGGCTCAGTGGGTTAAAGTCTCTGCCTTTGGCTCAGGTCATGATCCAGGGTCCTGGGATCAAGCTCCGCATCGGGCTCTCTGCTCAGTGGGAGCCTGCTTCCTCTGCTCTCTCTCTCTCTCTGCCTGCTTGTGATCTCTGTCTGTCAAATAAATAAATAAAATCTTTTTTTAAAAAATGCTTTCCTATTCTCTCCAAAGACGTCACTCACGAAGACCTTGAAAGCCAGACCAAGAAGTCACTAACTTCATTCTCTAGGCACCAGAACCCACTGCATATTTGTTGGTGAGAAGTAATGTCTATCAAAGCTTTGGAAGGGTGTCTGGCATTCACATGAATGGCTGGGTGAGAAGGACCAGTCAGGAAGCTATTGCACCAGACTGGGCAGGAAGTGAAGCTCTGACTAAAGCAGTAGGAGTCAAATATGGAAGGAAAGACAGGGGATAGGATGGAGGAAGGGCCTCAGCAATATACAGTGGGGGGGATAGAAAGATGGTACAATGAGGCATAAGAAAAATACAGAAAAGAATGGAGACCACTTTTCCAGAACAGCCATTCCCCTTCTTCTCCATTCAGAAGCTCTTTGAAATCCTGCCTCTTCTAATAGGCTCTGTAGATGGTTAGGATGGACACTTCTGAGGTAAGTAGAATGGAGAAAAATAGGTATCTAGTAAATGGGCATCTTTGAAGGTTTTTTTCAGTTGATGTTAGCACCAGAAAGTAAGGAATCCTTGAAGGTTGGTTCTAGAGCTCATGAGGGGCACCTGCCATTCTGGAAAGCTCAAAAAAAGAAAATACCAAAGATACAACTGATCAGCTATTCTCACACTTCAAGCACAAAATAATGGGTGTAACAATGCTTCAAACACTGGAAAGTGTTATCTAACACGACGTCCACTGACGTTTCCGAGGCACATGAGAAAGACAAAATATAGCCTGGCCCCGGTCTCCGTGGAATGGACTAATTGACTAGCTGATTATGACCCAAATCAGGTTTACCTGATTTCAACTCTTTTCCCATTAGTGTTCCCCTAAGATGTTTATTCTTTCCAATATATCAGATTTAAAATACCAACTCTGGTGCCAAGTATTAAGATATTCACATTAAAACCACTGGCTTAAAGTTTAATTGTATTGATCTGATTTTTAGAGGCAGCACTCACAAAAAATATTAGCTATGCTATGCTGCAATGCAACATTGATTCAAATTGGTATTGAACATAAAACCCACCCTGCAATATTGCAATCTGTAAACCCACAGATGCACAGACAAGCATCATTCAGGCTGATTCTCACCTTCTCCCCTGCTGATTCTCTCTCTCCTTTCTCTCTCTCTATCTCTGTTGCCATCTACTAAGGGGCCCTCAAGCAGTAGGGGGTGTGTCACAGGCTGAGAAGCTGAGGAATCAATCTGGACAGGAAAGCATCATCAACTTCTGACAGATCTTCTGTCTTCTGACAGATCTCCTGACCAGCAGGAGCCACAGAAAGTATGCAAGTCTAGGAAGCCAACAAAAACAAATACATACTTGTATCTTCAGGCTGGGTTGGTGGTATTAGTTTAGCTGATTAACTAGAAGCAAATCACACATGTGTATCTCAAATTTTAATGACCAAAAAGATGAGATGATGATCTGACCTGCCCACACCCACCAAGTGGACAGAACTAAGTTTTGGAGCCATTTGGAGTAGGGTTCAAATCCAGGATTCCCCTCTTGCCTACTGTAAAACGCTGGACAAAACACACTTCTCGCCCATATTTCCTCCTGAAATTGGGAGAAAGAATTCTCACCTCATCAGTGCCACAGCAAGAATTAAGTGAGATAATGTGGTGAATGCATTTTGTATAGAAGATATTCGATAAGTGTTCTTTTCCTTCCTTCCTATTTTAAAGGGCTCTTATGGGAATCCAATTATGGTAGAAATGAATATACTCAAAAAAAATTTTAAATATAAATAATATTTATATAAATATAAATAAATACTCGAATAAAATTTTAAATGTAAAGCATTATTATTATGATCCTTCAATTCAATTTTCTCCTCTTATCCAGAGACTGGTGTTCTTTAAAAAAAAAAAAAGAACATGGTTTGTGGATAAAAGACGAGCTGAGAGGAATCGAGTTTAAAAACTAATGCAGACAGTGGAAAGCTAATGTTTCTTCATTCATTTGCAGCTTTGTGGTACTTGGTAAGTCAGCAAATAAAACCAATCAGTTCCAATTAACTTTCCTGGAAGTGAGGAGCCAAAAATAAGAGTAAGTTATATATGTATTTTTTAAAAACCTTCTCAGGGCTGAAAAAGCCACTAAAGTCTAGTATAGTAAAAATAATAAGAATAATACGTAATGACATTACTAACAAAATGCTAATTGCTATCTGAAACAACACTCGTAAGACCCTCCAGGCACTGAGAAACAGGAAGATCTCTGGGTTCCTGTGGGTATTGCTCACAGTTTACTCCACTAGTTGTAATTTCCAGGGAGACTCCAAGGAGTGCAGCTTCGTGGTTACCAAAAAGAAGTGGGTTTCTAAGGGCTGCACCCAAAGATCATCATAATGAAACCTCCAAAAATAGCAATAAAAAGCAGAGACTTCAATTTACAACTTCAGTCTAATGACACGAAGCTATCGGTCAATGAGCTTGGCAGACACATCAGCAGCCACCGGAAATCATGTAGGGCATGCCACCGGTAGAATGATTGGCAGAATGACCGCCATACAGACACGCCCGACCGGGCAACACCCACCTTTAGACACCACCCTGGGAGTGCAGGGACACACTGAAAGTCAGAAGGCTAAATTTAACTTCGGAAGAGGCATTTCCAGACTCAAGTTTCAAGATACAATTAGTCCATTTCTTATTAAAAAAAAAAAAAAGTTATTCTTTCTCCATATGCCTTTAAAAATAGAATTCTTCAGGATCGTCTCTATAGAAGCTCAGTTACACAGGCAGATCCTTCAGAGAACAGCTCACACTCGTGCCACTTCATTCTTCAGTGAAAACATGGAAAGAACTAGCATGGGTCTATCTTTAAAAAGTGTTGAAATACAGAAAATACTGTAAAATGGTCATTTGAAGCTTAAAGTCCAAACCTTTTCTCCTTTCTTTCAGCTTTCCCTACCAAGCTCTCCTCTTCATCCACAACTACTATTTTATTTCACTGAGGGTCCTACTTTTTTAAAATCCAAACATACAGGAAAGGTTGCTGTTCTCTTGTCAAGTAGGAAATCTATCTCGCACATACTGTTGAGCCTGACAATTCCTTGACCAAATGTTGAGGCTCCTTTGATTTGGAATTATTAATGTTGCAACCAATAAACAAGAGATGAGCAGCTGAAAGGGAAGCAAAAAGCATGGGCGAGCCCCGGTCCCGTTCTGTACATTAAAATTCTCTTCGCTGTGGAGTGTTTTCATCTTTTGAAACTTGGGAAAAGGGTAAGATACATGCTAATTTTTTTTTTTTTAAGTTCACACCATCTAGCAAAACCATCCAAATCATTTTGGTGTGCAGAGATTTTATTTCTAATCTTTCTGTGCAAAATGCTTTGTTAAATCCTGATGACAACTTTTATGCATAATGCATAAAATAAACTTTGCCAAAATCTAAGGCACTTTTAAAGCATGTAAACCCCTTTAGAAGCAAAATGACACATTACAGGGCATGTCGTAGCAGTAAACTGGGAAAACCGCACTGCAAGGTTGACGGCAAGCATTGTGCTCATATCATTAACTTCCAAATGTCTAATATGTGTAGTTACCTTGGTTTACTTGCATTCAAAATTACATGCTATTTCTTATGAGATTCTTCATCTATTGATGCCTAGTTTATGTACTACATAAATTCAGCTCTGTGTTCAACACTTCTGGGAATCTTCACATTTTAAAAAGATCCAATACTGATTTCACATAACCAAGAAAATCTTGTTACTGATCCAAAAAACTTCAAAAAAAAGTGTGTGTGTGTGTGAATTAGTATGCCTACACATGTATCTATGATTTGCTAAATGAAATAGGTAACTCCAGTTAAAATCTTATGGCTGTTTTTGCTTATTTAGAACCATAAAAATAGAGACGAGGAAGGAAAAAGACTTCACATCCAAAAGGAGGTACTATAAATCCTGCCATGCAAGAGCCAAATAAAAAAATAAATAAATAAAAATCAGAATAATAACAATGTATCACTAGCCAGTGTCACTAAAATGATTTGTTTTAGTCCTCTAATCTCTACCGTATCTAAACTGACTATAATAAATGAATAATTGCTCTGAATACAGAGCAGTTAATTGAAAAACTGTACCAAGTATAAAACCAAGAAATCATAACACAAAATACAAGGTTTCATCAGTGTTTAGGAACTTGTCTTTGTCAATACTTTTAAGATTCAGTGTAAATGATATTGTTTAATATCATATATCATAGACCATCATGAATTATGTTAGATGTCCCATGAATATTGATGGTCTTGAGGTACAGGACATTGCATCAACACACATCCAGGTGTGAAATTCTGATGGAGTCCAGCTTCTTCCCGAAAGAAAATGGTGGGATCTAAAAGAGCTTTATCTTGAAAGCCAAGTTTCTGAGAGCAGTCCCTATTCATTTTTTTTAAAAGATTTTATTTATTTATTTGACAGATAGATCACAAGTAGGCAGAGAGGCAGGCAGAGAGAGAGAGGAGGAAGCAAGCTCCCTGCTGAACAGAGAGCCCGACGCGGGACTCGATCCCAGGACCCTGAGACCATGACCTGAGCCGAAGGCAGAGGCTTAACCCACTGAGCCACCCAGGTGCCCCAGCAGTCCCTATTCAAAAGGCATGTGCCAATTTGACAGAGCAGGCATCAGGCATCGGCTGGAAGGTGGAAGGTGCCGCAGCTAGTTCATAGACAGGGTTTTTGTTTTTGTTTTTGTTTTCAAAGTTCCCCTCTGGACATTCCTTTACCATTGTGTGTACCAAACAATTCAAATCCTAAGAGGGGGGTGGATATCAGAATCCAGAAACAAAAACTGCATTGTTGATTTCAAACAGTGCTGTCCTGGGAGAGTACATATTTGTGTAGGCAATCCCACAGCAGACAAAATAATTTTAAGAATTAGGTGAATGAAAGCAAGGGCACAAAGATGAGTGGTTAATTATTTGGGCCAGTAAAAAAATGTTCTTTCTGGAAAATCTTTGAAAACCTGTAGCACCTGAATTTGCATGAAAGTTGTATTATATGAATATTTCTTTATTGAAAATAAAGCACTTCGGGCTCAGTTCAATAATAACAGCTTACAGAAGAGTAATTGAAGTTATCCAATTCTCTTCCTATTGAAAATGACCTACAGTATATATACACACACAGACACATACAAAAAAAATCTGTCGTGCAATTTTATTGAGACTGAAGTAAAAAGGGATTGGGGTGAGGCACGGTATGAGCATTTAAAGCGCACCAAATGATGATATGGTCGGGGAAAATTATCCCTTTTCTTCCCGTTCCTTTTCCAAATTCTCATCTTGTTCCACCTCCTGCTGAGTTCCTATTGACTTCAAAGAGAGGTCCATGGGGGTCCAGAGCAAGATGAGAATTTGGCCCCGCATGCATAATTTTTGTGCTCTCTTATTCATAACGTACACAATAAGCACTGGATTTGAAAAGGCTCTAACAGAGGCTGATAATGGCTCCCAGACGATCACGGATCTTCTTGGTATACTAAATAATATTGGCAATTGTGCCAGTGGAAACACTGAAAACTCTGAGGAAAAGACCATGCCAAGTCTTTGTTATTATCCTCATCTAGTATTAATACTCTAGTTAATAATAACAATATTTATGTCATATTAGAATCAAAATCTCAACACCGTAACTTTTCTAAGACCACACACATTTCTGAATCTTTGTAAGAAAGAGGATGAACAGAAAATTCAGAAATCTTCTTGCAAGAAATCGCATCACGTCAAGGTGCAAGAGGACGTCATGTAAACCAGCACATGGAGGCAATAACACAAAGTGAAGGCAGTGATGAAGGAAGAACAGGTGGGAGAAAGTTGCTTTTCAGAATACCGGTAGGGAAGACAAGTTTCTGCATCACAGGACTGCAAATGACATGGAAAGTATCAGAAGGAATATCTGAAAGGGATAACGCTTGGGTGGGGCCAGGAAACCCACCAGCAACCTATTCCAGCATTGTGAAAAGAGTAATTTGTATGTGAGGGCAGGGGGCGGGGCGGTGTAATTGGGGGGAATAACACCCCCCAATTCAACTCACAATCTGATGGAATCTGACCATCTTGGGAAGCAAGAGGCATAGGAGATACTGCAACTTTGGTTTCTTATTCACAAATGAAAGCACTTGGTCACATACAGACAAATGAGGAACAGGTAAAGATAAATCAATCTCCCTAGTACACATTTTGGTCCATCATTATTTTTTTCATCCTATAAAGTTTGTACCTAGGAATGTGATTAATCTAATATTGCCTCTTATTTTTCACTGTCCTGTCCTTAAAGGATAATTTACCTTCTCAAACTTCGATGCCTTACTCTCTACACTGTAGTATCAAAGATAGACAAGACCGTGGAACTGCTGAGCACCTCATTTACTTACATAATTTTCAGATATTAATCATTTCAATACTTTGTGATACCCAGGATCTTTAAAAACCAATGGATTTCCATCCCACTTGAAACACATTTGTAACTTAGATGGGCTGCAAAAGTGCTGTCCCCTATTTCGAGGTAAGGCCTGCAACTCACAGAAGGTAGTTGACAAACATGTAAACGGCTTCACAAGCCTACAAAGCACTTTGTGGATTGTTTGCAAAGCAGTTTCATGCGTTTTATTTCATTTTTCCCTCGCAACAGCACTGTAGGGCAGTGGAAGGGAAGAAAGTGGAACTCCCGATGACCAGAAGAGCCTCCAACAGACCTCTTGGCCCTAGCAGAAAAGGCACTTCATTGATAATTAGACATATTGCTTTTTTAGCCATTTACTTTCTTTTAGCAGATATGTTGCATTATCCCAAGCATGTGACCTTTTTCTCAGCTACTAGCATTGCTATTATCACACATATATGCAAAACCAAAAACAATGATAGTCACTCAGAGACATCACTATAGGTGTTGGGGTAATAGTGTATATACATCCCGCTTTCTCTTCTTGGAGATGGACACTGTGTCAACATATTATTATCTGTTTTTCTACCTCTGTGACTTAATAATGCACAGCTCTGGCTACTGCTCAGAGAAAACAAGACCTTCTTGATATCCCCCCGTTTTTCTTTCCTTGATTCACTATTTAAAATGGAATTCATGGATTTGTAGTTCTATGGGACCCCAGCACCTAAGCACTTAGGATAGAGTAGGTAATCAATAAATACTTCTGAGATGAATGCATCAATTGGTGCATATATTGTGCAGAAACACCCTTTCAAAATAATTATTTGCGTCATTTGCCTTTAAGAAGTTACTCTCAACTTGAAGCCAACTGAAAATTTTAGGCTGTATAATTGTCTTCCTGATTGGCCCACTACTGTAGGCATTTAAAGGTGGGCCAGAAGAATTTAAGACAGAGGCATGGAGTTATAACCCAGGAAAGAAGCCATATCTTAAAGAGGCCTTTTCTATTTGTGGTCCAAGAACCCACCACAAAACACAACATACAGGCAAAAATCACATGTAAATGGCTGAAGCACATGGCATGCGACTGTCTCACATTCTCACAGCCTTAAGTAGTAGAAGATTATCTTTTTAACGAGGATAATTTTATTTTTCACTAGATATCTATCAAAGGAAAGATTACAACATAGCAGCTGGAACGCTGGAACCTACATAATGTATTGCACATTTTAATCATGTTGGATAAAACACGCTTTCTATGGATATCAATTATACTAATGACTCTTATATAATACTCTCATGTGCCTACGGGATATGTATTGTCACCTCGCTTTTGTCATAAAAATAGTGAGTAGCTCTGGATCCACACTGAAGTAGTTGCTTTCATTTTTATATAATGAATGAGTAACACTGTAAAAAAAGACATTTTATCCCATATTAGTTTAACAGAGTGAAGAGATTTCACATATGACAGTGCTAAATATACTCTTAAGCTGCTAATAAAGCCAAAGCCTGCAGGGAAAAATTCTAATGATGAGCAATGCCAGAAGTTTGTATTTCTGAAACTAAGGCAAAAATGTTCCACTTAGGTATAATTTCTAAATATCTTAAAAAGGAACAGGGATTTCTAATAATTTCATTTTCAATAAATCTCCTTAGTCAATTTAGAATCATTTTATTTGCAATAAATCTCCTCAGTCGGCCTCAAAGATAAGCACACTTTTTTTTCTTTTCCCATAGTGCAATGTTATGAAGGAAGCTTCTTTGAATGTGTCCTTAAAATTAATAATGACAACAGAAGGTATGATTCATAGCCATACCACTATATGATTCCTTTTTGTCAATAGAACAAGAATTTCTGCTAGAATGGTTGAAGATTATTCACCTAAAAATAAATAAATGAACACTTGACCAAATTCCTCAGGTTGTGTTTCAGAAATGCCTCAGCTGAGGGTCCACCAGGGTTCCCATTCTTCAGCATACCTGCTAGCAATGCTAGAGTTAAGGCTTTATGAGAATTTCCATTATAAACTTCTAGTTTCCAGATTTAATAAATCAGTCATAAAAATGTGCTCAAAGCTGAAACTTGGCAAAGCAATTTAAAGAAAAGAGAAAAACTTCTGCCTGGTCATTTTTAAGTTACACAAGTATAAAAAGATACAGCTGGGAAGGAGTCTCAGAAGCATTCTCCTTACAAATAGTTTTGAAGGCATATGATTTTAATTATATAGAAAATTGGTCAAGTGATTGGTCCACAGTATAGTCAGAATATTTGGGGTGGTTTGAAGAAAAAGGTAAAATAATTAAGTTATTTAAATTCTACCTAGAAGCTTTTAGATGTGCATTTTCAATGTCATATTCTCTTCAGTTCACCAGACTTTTTTGAAAAAAAGCACTGGATCATCACTTGCTTCTTCTTTTGTTCAACTAAATATGGTATGCATCTGAAAAGATCTTGGAAAATTCTAAGTCCTAGCATTTATGCATGTATACATTTAATTATTTAGGTAGCAAAACAATTATGTGCACGAGGAGAAGTTTCCAGTTTCTCCAATTTATCTTCACAAAAATCGTTTCTAAATTCTGTGGGTTAACTCATTTAAATATGTCAATAGATCCATTTGAACACTAAATCTTATACTACATATTGAGTGTCTCTTGGATTCTACTAATACAGTCAAATAAAATATTTGTTAGTTGGTTATGTCTTCTGTCCACATTCAATGGTCATTGGAGGCACTGGTGATTTTGCATAATTTTAATTTTAATACATAAACACGAAGTCTAAGAAGAATTCTGTGATGTCAGAGTCTTTTTAACTTAAATTTCTTCTTTTTCTCCAAAAATAGAGACATTAATTCCTTAGTACTTATTTAGTTAATTTTCAAAACTTACTCAAAACTTACTCTGAGGGTACATGAAGTGGTTATTTTTAAATCTTTGCTCTTGTCCATGATGAGATTGGTATGTTAGAAGAATGACTTAGCTAGGAAGTGAGCCTGGCCAGCTGTGCACAATCCTTATCTTAATTTAGCTTCCTTTTCTTTTCTTTTTTTTTTTTTCATTTATTTATTTGACAGAGATCACAAGCAGGCAGAGAGGCAGGCAGAGAGAGAAGGAGGGGAAGCAATATTTGTTGATTCATTGGTTGTGGGACACACATTTTACCCTAGCCCCTCATGTGTAGTCTTTCTACCATTTGATATGGTTTAATCTCTTATCATCTCATCTAGACAACACTAATTGTCAGGCCTCTCGCTTCCAGTCCCTTTTAGCTTGAATACAAGTACAGAAAGAATCATGTGCCCTGCTCAAAACTCTTCAATGGCTACTCTTTGACTAGAGAATACGTCAAAATTTGTAAATGTGGCATTGAAAACATGATACCAACACCACCTCTGCAGCCTCTGAGATTTCAGCCACTGTGTGAGCAAGCAATATAATATCATGTCCTTGTGTCTCTTTATGCTGCTCTGCCCCAGAAACACCTTTTCACCTCTCCTGAAAAAAAAAGAAAAAAAAAATTCTTTAGGAAGCACCTCTTCTCCAAATGCTTTTCTGGCTTCATCTTCCAGAGAAAAGTTAGACATTTCCTTACCTCCATCTGTTTCCACTGCATTTTGTCCATTATTTTCTTTAGTATTTATGGAATTGTATCACAGTTAATTATGCACTTTGCATGTGTTGCCAACTAGAGCTAAGAGTACAGTGCGGTAATATAATAGTTGCTTAACAAATGACTGTATTTTGAATAAAAGAGAAAGTTGAGCTAAATGATTTCCCATGTCCTTTCATATTTAATATTTTAAATATCTTTACTGATTTTGTTATTTTTTTAATTTTTTTTTTAGGATTTTTTTATTTATTTGACAGAGAGAGAACACAAGTAGGCAGAGAGGCAGGCAGAGAGAGAGGGGAAACATGCTCCCTGAACAGCAGAGAGCCCGATGCGGGGCTCGATCCCAGGACCCTGAGATCATGACCTGAGCCGAAGTCAGAGGCTTTAACCCACTGAGCCACCCAGGTGCCCCTGATTTTGTTATTTTTGAATTGGAAACCACTTTGGTAGCCCATGGAAAATTCTTTTAAATTTTGATCCATGTCTACTCATTAAAGGCATTAACTTTAAAGAAAACATCTATGGTGCCAAAAGCGGGGAAGAAATCCAGCTACAGAAATTCTTGAGTTTTTTACTGTTAACTTCAACTGAGCAATTACATTTTTGTTTAAATTAAAAATCTCCTTATACTTTTCTAGAGAAAATTTAAACAGACAAGTCTTTTGAGAGGTCTAGTGGGCAATATATATTAAGAGCACTATAAATGCTTATGGTTTTTGACCCAGCATTCGACATCTAGGAAACAATAAACTAGGAAGAATAAAGTTACAAAATCAATTGTATTATTAATTTGTATTGTATTATATATGATTTTATTGTCATACTACAATACCCAAATAAAACTGGAAACAAAGTTTAATAACAAGAAAACAAAAAATAGTTAAGTAAATAAGTGTACACCCATACAATTATAACATATTTTTAAATAATCAAGAACAAGAAAAAATAGTTGTAATGATATGGAAAAAGTAGCAACTAGTGTTTACCATATAATCCCAAATATATACATACATACATATGCATATACACATACGTATACAGACATATACTTGTGTGTGAGATAGAGGGATAGAGGAAGAATATAGACAGATAATCTCCAGGTGATGAGACTATGCACAGAGATAATTTTCTTCTTAATATTTATGTATTTATTGATTTATTTTTCTCCTTTCTATATTTTCCAATTCAACAAAAAAGTATATATATTTCTTACATGTGAGATTTTTAAAATATGGCACCAGGACAATCTAAACACTTCAACCATGTATTTCTCCCTATATTGAAGCCTAGTATGATTCTTAGCAAACAGTACACTTTAAGCTTTGTTTCAAACAAATGTCCCCTCTACACAAAGTACCTTCCATGCAACATAAGCTATAAGAAATTTTCATAAGTTCTAACCAAATAGCTCAGTAAAAAGTGGTGCAAAGAAGGGAGTAAATCTAAGAAACAAAGAGCATATATAACTTTTGGATAAAGTTGACATATGAAAGTGATAAATGGTTAACATAATGTACCAAGAAGAGAGGGACATGTGTGGGAGAGATGCCCTAATATATCATATGTAAATATTCATATCTAAGTAGAAATGCAAAATATATCCCATCTGTTTTCACCCTTTTTTCATCCTCTTCAGTTCCTCAAACAGCTGGTTGCGCAGCAGTGTACTTTCTTGGCAATCTCTTGTTAGAGGAAGAGAATGGCTTCCATTATTGCCTTGATGGACCAGAGGTGGTTAATGGGGCCAATCCAAGATAACAGCCACTGTCACAGTGTAAGCACATATTTCCTGGCATAATGAGTGGTCTTGGGTTGTTGACTCAGTCTTTAGTTATTGTTGTTGCCAGGCACATTTTGTCTATCTTTAGTTAGAAAATATTAAAAAGTGTCAGGACACTTGTAACAAAAACCTATCTAAAATAAGGTGGCAAAAGGCAAGAAACACACACAGATTGATCTCACTGGGGTTACAACTTCATACGTACTTCCTCAGTAGTTTGATGTTACTTGGTATCATCACCAAAAGTATCTGCAAGATTGAATCACAATAGCAAATAAAGCTTTTTGAGTATTGCTATTTCACTCATATAAAAAATAAGTTCCCTCTGACTCAAGTCAGATGGCCATCTTCTCAATGGTCTCAGGATGTTCTTGGGTAATGACCTTAGTGTTGATGGTCAGTGGAATATTCCTCCCATTAGCAATAGTCAATAATAATATGTTGCAAAGGGAAGAACACTATAGGAACAATAAGATCTGGGTTTGGGTTCTACCTCTGCTCCTAATCAGTTGTGTGACTTAGGACATGTCATTAAGCTCACTCACCATCAAATTTAATATCTAAACTAAAAAGGAATGGAACTCTAGAAATCTATGCTTCCACCCCAATGATTCTTAACCAGTCATAATTTTCCACCCAATCCTTCCTCCTCATCACCCATTCATCTACCCAGAAAACATTTAGCAATGCTGGGAGAAATTTTTTATATATCACAGCTTGGGAGAAGGAGCTACTGGCATCTAGTGGGTAGAAGCTAGAGATGCTGATAAACATCTTATAATGCCTAGGATAGCTCCCCGAAAAAGAATTGTGTGGCCCCAGATGCCAATAGCACAGCTTTGAGAAGGCCTGCTCTACCCTCTAGTTGCACCCTATCATAGGAGAGAAGTTCAAATGAGTGTTAGATCAGAACTTTAAACAATTACTTTTTTAAGTTATTCAAGTTTGAACATTGATAATTGGCTTCTAGACTTGCTCAGGTGATGGTTAGTCAACTTCATCCACTTAAAGATGAAAAATATCTAGAAAGGTCTAGAACATCATTGATTTCATCTGTAACAATTGCTTAATTAATGTGGGTTTATTCATATAAAATTAGTCATTTACACCTGAAGAATCCATTGCATTTTCTCCTATCTTATCTCTTATCTCAGGACAGTTAGAAAAAATCTGTTTTCACATCACCAAATGCCTTAGCATCATAAATGTGATATAACTTGGAAATCAAAGTGGGCTTCTCTATAGGTTGGTCTATTTAAACAGTTGACCACTTACTTGATTATTCTCCCTGACCCTGAACTTGGTTATTTTTTCCAACACTAAGCTTGTCAATGGCCTCATCTTATTGCAGTAATGTGAGAGTTAGAAGACAACATATTCTTTTTGGTGTTTCACTGCTAAAAAGGGTAGAGAAGATTCTAACATAAATGATCATTAAACAAATGCAAAGACGAGGAAAAGTACACAGTCAAACTTCTTCTTTAAAAAATTTATTTTAGGGATGCCTAGGTGGCTCAGTTTAAACGTCTACCTTCAGCTCAGGTCATGACCCTGGGATCCTGGAATCAAGCCCCTGCTCAGCAGGAAGCCTGCTTCTCCCTCTCCCATTCCCCCTGCTTATGTTCCCTATCTCACTCTCTCTCTCTGTCAAATAAATAAATAAAATCTTTTATAAATAAATAAACAAACAAATAAATAATAAAAAAAATTTGAAAAGCCAGAATTTTATATGATTAAGGATGCCATATATAAAAGATGTTTGTTAATGTGTTTGTTTTCCTTTAACAGGAGAACAGTGAAAAATCTGTTACACTAATCCACATTGTAGTTTGGTGTGTTCTTTGAAACAAACAGAGAGAGGAAAAATCTGCCTTATCTTTTTTTCTTTAAAATTGCAACAATTTTGAAATCATTCTTGTCACCGTGGATCCTCAAGAACTATAGATTCATAATGGAAGTTTCTACCACTCACCTTGAAAATTTCAGCATAGATGCTGTCAGCTTCAAAGATTTTGTTTTCAGTTGGTTTCTGTTGTTGCCTCACTCTATCAATATGGTGACAGGAGGGTAAGTTGTCCTTAGATAGGAAGCTCCAAGACAGAGTTGAAAACACATTCAGTAAGAGTCTTAGCTGAATGGGTCTTCTGAAAATCCTTCAATAAACACAAAATGATTTTTTTTAAGATTTTATTCACTTATTTGACAGAGAGAGATCACAAGTAGTCAGAGAGGCAGGCAGAGAGAGAGGAGGAAGCAGGCTCCTTGCAGAGCAGAGAGCCCGATTCAGGGCTCAATCCCAGGACCCTCAGATCATGACCTGAGCTGAAGGCAGAGGCTTAACCCACTGAGCCACCCAGGTGCCCCAAACACAAAATGATTTTTTTACATTGATCAGCTTAGATCTCAATGGGTCTCTGAGTGTGAGGACTATAGAAAATTGTGGAAGAACCAAATGAACTTGTATATTATAGGGATCCAAGAAATGTTGGATAGATGTATTCATATTTGACCATCCTACTGTTCGTTCTTCATGTCACAGGCTTTCCTTTGAAGCTCTGAGTAGATACTTCCATTTCTTTCACTTACAGTTGATGCAATTTTAGAAAGCTCTAAAAGCCTTGTACTAACAGTCAATCAACTCTTAAAGTGCCTCGTCATTCTTGTCAAATCAGCCTTAACGTTTCTTGGCAGATAATCCAATTGTTTCAATATTGGTGGACTTCAGAGAAACCCCAAGTTAATGCTGAGGAGGATTCTCCATTTTCTAAAAGAAAGAGTGGTACAAATGTCTAACTAAATTTGAGTGTTCAACCTTTAGTCTTTTGACAATATAAATTTTGCTATGCTGGTCTGATATCATAGACAGAGCACTGGACTTGAGGATTAAAAAGATCGGCCTGAATCACAGCTCTGCCATCCAACAGCAGTTGGTCTTTGGGTATATTATTTCACATTACTGAGTTTCAGTTACCATTATGGGATAATAATACCTAATTTATGGGGCTATTGTTGGCATTAAATGAAAAAATGTGAATGTACTTTGTATATTGCAAATCACTATATAATTGTAATGTTATAGTACAATCTCTGCCTTTAAGAATACATTGAATGAATACACAGAAGACTAATTCAAGAACAGAGATGGTAGAACACACATCACTGTGACCCCGTGTATTAATATCATAACAGTACAGTTTTTCTCTGGATTACAAACAACCCATTCACATAAACTGTGGAGGAAGAACCAGCTCCTACTACCCAAGAAGGTTATTATCTTTTTCTTTCCTTAATATAAAATATGTAGCAAGAGGATGATCTCATGAATTTCTATTTTTTAGAAGGGAAAAGACTTTATAAACTATGGGTACATAATAAGAAGGGACCTTTGCCAGGATAGTAGCACTGCAGAAGAAAGTGGTTCCCAGTATTCAGAAGCAAAACTCAGATACATATTCTTGTGTAAACAATGTTAAGTGTAAGAGCTGTAGTTGAAATAAGATTTGCCATCATGGTTACACTGCTGGTTTCCAGATCTGTGCACAAGAAGACTTTACAGACAGCCTCTGAACCCAACCATCACACATGACATTCCCTCCATAGGAAAATGTGTTTTTGATAACATTTAAATAAACATTTAGAATTCAACTCTGCTCAAAGTTGGAGATTGCTTGTATAATCAATTAAATATAAACTGTGTTTCAAATTTTGCCAGGGTTAGATTTCCTAAGGATGGAATCTGGGACTTGACTGCTAGTAAATTCATAATGGTAAACTGCTACCCATGATGCTCTATTGTGAATCCTAATATCACGGGAATGGTCTCAACCTGCTTTGGTACAGGTCATCTTTACTGGGGTATTTTCCTATTACCTTATATTGTACTTTTCTAATGAGATAGTGGGTTTTTAAAAAAGATTTATTTATTTGAGAGAGAGAATGCGTGCATATGCATGAGCACCTCAGGGAGGGGCAAAAGGAGAGGTAGAGAGAATCCCAAGCAGACTCCACACTGAGCGTAGATGCCAATGTGGGGCTTAATCTCATGGCCCTGAGATCATGGTCTGAGCAGACCAAGAGACAGATGCTTAATCAACTGTGCCACCTAAGTGCTCGATGAGACAGTGTTTTGATACAACATTCCACTTGTTTGAATAAGAGAAGGCAGCCAATGGAAATGGCCTTTTTCTTCTTCATTGCCAATGACTCCACTCTTAAACCTTAGTGCTCTTCACAACCTGACACAAATATTATTAAATGAATCCCTTTTAAAAATTACTAATAAGTTAATGACTATGATCCAGATGATTCTATTATCTCAGCTGTTTCTCTTTATGGCAATTAATAGCTGTGACTCAATCAGCTGTGTGGGGAGGTGTAATAACTCTCATGAGTACAAATATTATCATGTCATATTAAAGTCGGCTTATCATAGCCCAATAGACCCAACCTAATTCTGTTTTTCCAGAAAATAAGTCATAAATACTGGCATAAATTTTAGCATATGTTTTGCAGTGTCCTAAATATGCCAGATACTTTGCTAAATATGCCATGGTGCCTTTGCACATTCTTTTTCCTCTGCCTGGAATCCTTCCTTGCTTGCCTCTCAGAGGAAGCCTGCCCACTTTTTTCTCATAGTATGTTCAATCCAAGCTAATCTGCATGGTCTTCCCTATTCCCTCCAGTCCTGTCCCAGTCCAAAAACAATCTCACTTGGCCCGTGTTACTCTCCCACAGCACTTTGCACTTACTCCACCAACACTTACATTACCATCCTATAAATACCGGTTTACAGACTGCTGAGAACAGGGAATACACTGTTCATCTATAGTAACCACAGAATAAACTATGAATCAAGTAAATAGTCGATCATTCTTTTCTAACATGAGTAAGTGGTATTGAGTGTCAAGTATTATGCTCATGGTGTTTCCATTTCCTGACAGCTTAAGAAGTTTCATTAATCTCATCTATTTTTTTCATTTAGTGAATAAGTCAAGATGTATTTGTGGTTTCTGTATATCCATTGCATGGACATGTGATGATGGACCCTGCATTATCCATGTCCCCCTACCTTATTTGAGTCTCTCACTGGAATCCTGAAGCCATAATTCTACTCTGTGTTCTGGTTGCCTACCTGAGACTCATTTGGAAGTCTGGTACCCCAAGAATAGGTCAGCAATAAACTTGAATTTGTTAGACTCTCAGCAATTCTGCTCACTATTTGTGTAAATTTGAGAATGTTCCTTAACCTCTTCAGACCTCACATCTGTAAACTGAGAATGATACCTATTTCACAGGGCTGCTGTATATAAGGCAATATGAATAGAACACCCTAGAGAGTGCCAGCATATAACAGGAATCAGTTATATCTGCTTGTTCTCCTTGTCTACTCCTGTCCTCCTTCAAGAGCTAAATGTGATATAACCATATGGGAGTTAATCCTAATGGCCACTTTAAATCTACCAAGGGAGAAAAAGTGAATATAAAAGTGGAGATTTTTAAAAACATAGATTAAGACACCTGATTTGAAAAGGACCTATAATCTCAAATACCTTTCATTCATTTACTCATTTATTCATTCAAGAATATTCATTAAATGCCTAAGGTCTGGAGAGATTAAGCATACTTTTAATATAAAGCAGTTAAGACAGACAATATTTTTTACACACTTTATTTATTCACTTATTTACTTGTTTGTTTGTTTACACATATACACCCTATTTCTTATACCCTAGGTTTTTTTGGATAGACCATGAAGAGTAGCAACATTTGTAAACTTCTAGAGCAAAGCTAAATAACCAAAATTTGAGTACAAAGTGCCCTCTCAACACAGACAATATTTTTTACCCTTATAGGGCATTCTGTCTTGTGGCCTTCAAACTACAAAGAAATCCAATGCTTGAGGTTACACAGAAAGCTGGGGAACAGTTTATATTTTCTAAGCATGAAAGTTTTTTTTATAGTTTCTTAACTGAGACAAAAGTTTCATGTTGGATGGGTTCCCAATAACATGTTTTTAAGGTTATCACAATGTCTTATACATAGTGACTACTCAAGAAACATTTATTGAATTAATGAAGTTTTAAAAGAGCCTTTATTTATTTTAGCTCTAAAATGCCTTGGAAGACATTTCAAGCCAAAAAAACCTTTGAAATAGTCATTGAATGTTGACGGAAGAGCAAAGAATGTGAATTTCACGCATTGTGCCAGTTCTTCCGCCTCCACTGGAAAAAAACAGACAGGTTGGCTATCTAAATAAACAAAAATTTTTCACAGCTGGTGATTTTTGGTATTTAATGATGAGATGAGGAGGAACTGCTTTTTGCACTGGGGAGGAACATGAATTGGCCTCACCTACTAGAATGATTTGGAAAGTGTATTATACTGAGAATAAGTGACACAAGAGAAAAAGGGAAAATGCCCACCCACTGGTACATGAGCATACTAAACATTCATTCCATTGAGATTACTGGGAACTTCCTCCTTTTTGTTTTTTGGAGAGACCTGGGAGCCTTCCTATTTTGTTTTGTTGTGGCTAGGGAGGCTAATGGTGCTTCATTGAGTATCTCTGCACTTAAGATGCATCTGTATTTCTGCAGGGAATGAGGCTTTCACTGCATCAGATGATGAAGAATACCCTTGCTCCAATGCCCACATGGCATTGTGCAATGTTCACCGAGGCAATACTAACGTCATGCTCTGCACTGGAACGATGGTAAAATTGGGGAGCTAGATGTGTACTTAGGATTTCTTAGTTGTTTGATCACATCGATGAAAGGATATGCAATCAATCTCCCCCCTAAGACAGTGAGTGGTATTGGCCATAACTCATTACTCCGTCAAGGATTTGGCATTTCAATCGATGGGAAATGATGTGTGATCATTCTAATTTATTATACATCATTTCCCATCAATCGACGAGCTGAAGCCTTGACATAATAAGTACTTACAGACACTGTCAATCATTCCTGGTCCAAATACCTCCCTGTGATGCCTTTTGGGATATCCTCAAATAGTCATGAAAATGGAATGTGCCCCCAAAATCACAAATGCATTGATTTCACTCAGCAGAAGACTTTGAGATGACCTCTTACTGGGGGATTCCATCAGCAATTGCTTAAACATTGGATCATCCACCAAGGTAAAGGGATGAAATTGATGAATATTCTGATTAGCCATGATTTTCCTCCCAACCTGTCCAAGTGGGATTCAAAAGATGGTGGTATTGCTAGAATCAAAGGGGTACACTTCTGTCTTCAAAAAATGCCAATCTCCTCTACCTCAAAAATTTAGCCATCTCAAAAAATTTAGCATTTCCTGAGTGCTTTTTAGAATTAAGTCAAAGCACATTGATTTTCCTGCCTTTTGTCACTGTGGTGAATGACATCACAGGTGAGGAGATCACCAATACTACTAAGATAGCAGAGCTCATGAATTACTGGTACTTCTCAATAAGATCCCTCAACTGTTTTTACTGCCTATACTGAAGCAATGGATGAGAAATGTCTGGTTTGATTAGTTCTATTTGTTTGAAGTTTGATTCTCTTGAAAATAAAATAAGGAAAAAAATTCTCAGATGCATGCAGGAGTATTCAAAGTCATGATTTTGGACATTACAATACCACATATTGTTTTCATAGTAACTCCAAAAACTGCCTACCTCTTCACCTGAGCATTTTTGATATTTTGAAAATATGTCACGACATTTTCAATTTCTACTTTGTAATATTTTTTAGGAACAAAACCATATTCCCATGAGAATTTGTATGCCTAGTAGGGGGATTTTTTTTTTTATTTTCACCAGCAGCAAAAGGAGCATTTTCTGAGGAAAAGAGGGTGATGTATTCTCTATAACTGACATACATAGCAACACTTTTGTGAGGACAGAAGGAAATATGCTGCATTTTGGCTGGAAAAAGTTATTTTTTTTTGCCTATGAATATCTTCTTTTAAATATCTGGGAAAATAACAAGTAAAGCCAAGCTGCAGAGGTCTTTTCATTCTTAATAAACTTAAAAAAAAAAAAAAAGGAAAGAAGAGAAATAAACTCTACATGATTTTTTTTCACCAGCAACATTTGTGGTATCAGCTTCTTTTTTTTCTCTTTCTTTCTTTCTTTCTTTCTTTTTTTTTTTTTTAAGGATCCAGCTGTGGAAGCCTGATCATTTTGGAGGAAGCCTAGCACAGTGCTTTGCATGCACTGTATGTGTATGATCTGGAAGCCAGTTCAGGAAGTCTATAAAAGCATCACCAAGAAAGTTTGTTTCTACCATGGGTAGCAAAAGCCCATACCCAAGAGATGAAAAAATTACAAACTAATACAAGGGATTTTAATAAAAGCTTTCTCAGTGGATTTCAAAGCATTCATTAGCTCATTCCAACCTCACAATCTGCTTAAGCCAATAACTTTCTCGTCTTGGGGGGAAATGCCCTTCTCATTCCTCCCAGCACCATGGCTTCCTCTTCACTTCCTCGTCAGCAATCAGTGGGTCTTGGCAGAACCAGGGCTTACTGGGGAGCCAGCTGGCTCCTTCAGCTCTTTGTATGCTCTGGGGCTTATCCAGGCTAATGGAGTATCACAGTTCATTATGCACCTTCCTCCTCTACCCACCCCCATGAGGAAACTCCAGTGTATACCAGGTTTGGGGCAGGAGGCATCACTGCCACTGAAGCTGCCAAAAGGAGCTGCCAATATCCTATGAAGGAGATAAGGGATATCAATATTTGTAAGAATACGTGTCCTGACCCCAGAAGATGGCTACAAGGTACTCTAAGAATGCAGGAGAATCAGCATCAGCTACTCATTCTACCTTCCTCTACATCTGTAGGGAAGAAGCAACCAGTTATTAACCTCTCCCTATGTGCCAAACATGTTAAGCTCTTTACACATAGTAGCTTCTGCAGACCTTAAGACAAACTGAAAAACTTGGTACTGTTATTGTCCCTATTTTTCAGATGAGGAAACAGAAACAGGGATTGCGTAGGCAAAATACTTTGCCTGAACCACATAGCATGTGAAAAAGAGCTGGCATCTCAATAAAAAGCCCATCTTCCTACCTGCTATTCAGTACAACCTTTAAGGAAGGAGAACTATCCTTCAATTCCAAGACAAAGGCAAAGCCAGTTAAGGAGGATTTTGTTTTGCAAGGAAAGAAGAACAGCAAAGAACAGAGGAGGGAAATAGCAGACATCTAAATGATCAAGAGAAGCTTCCAAATATGGTCCAGAAAGTAAAAACTAAAAAATCATAAAGGCATCCTTATGATAATAAGGATCATCTCCTAGGACATCTCTCTCTTTTTTTTAATAAATATTTCTTTCTAGAGAAGAAAAGATATAAGCATTCAAAAACTAATTTTCAGAAAAAAAGATTATAAAAAGAAAACCTTTTTTCAAAAATCTGAAGCAGAATCAATCACAGTCCACACCACTTCGTAGGAAGTGAGGTCACTGCTTTAGAACCTTCACTAACAAAAGAAACAATGTCTAGAGTGAGTGTTCACATGTGAGGTTTGAGTCTGATATGATTTGAAAAGCTTGAGTAATAAACTCCTGGAAAATGGGGTTTGGTAATGAGCAAGCCTTCACCTATATAGATATGTTGCCAGGTACCACTTTAATAAACTATTACAAATGATCGATGCAAAGGTGTTTCCAACAGCTGTTTATGCAATGTGGCTGGAAGAATTCTTCCATAAAGAAGCTGTTAGTGGGAAAATTGGCTATGCATGGTTGTGATGTCAAATCCATACATAACAAACTTTTTCCTGTCAATCAACAATCTTGCCATAAATTAATCCATTTATAACAAGCCTTTTTGAATTGACAGCTTCGATATGAATAATAAAAAGGACTCTTTGAGGAACGTGAACTCAGAATGGCTTTTTGCAACTCTTTAACACATGCAGAGAAGTGGCAAAGCCTTGTGACTTCTAATTTATATTGAAAAAGGTTGGCAGCAGCTCCAAACACCAAAGTAGCTTTCCAAAAGCAGCTGAATACAACAAAACCAAGGAGAACTGTCAGGTTTGGCTTATAGAGGATAAGCAGGACCTGCTCATATCTAACGATAGAAGCAAATGCCATTGCGTTTCCCTTGACTGTTCTGGACATAAAGATCAAATGTAGATGTAATTGTTATGTAAACATACTCTTGTTTGCCTTCTAGCCAATGAGCTGTTGTCACACCAGAACCTCATGCAGGTGAGTGTGCCTGTGTGGTCATTAGCATCGCGCAGTAGGTCCATCAGACAGACCCTTAGACCCTACTGTCAGATTCTAGTGTCCGGGCTCTTGACCCTGCCTTTCTCTCACATTATTACTCAAGCTCAGTTATCTCTGGCTTCTGATGTGGTTTCCCAACAAGTTTAATTCACAAAAATCACAGGGTTGTAAAGAATGCCTACATGACAGCCAGTAGGTGTGTGCTTCTATGTTCTAGGTAAAACAATACCTGAGGCAAGAGTTGTGTCCTTAAAGGCAACTAGAGATGGGATGCCATAATCTCTTCTGGGATCCTCAATGCAACATTTCTAACTGCTAAATTTTACCTTTACATAGTACAGTGGCCCTTAATATCATCACTAGAAACAAAGAGAAGTTGGCTATTTTTCATGCCTAACTTCAACAGGCTACTTCTGGCTAAATAACATTTATTTCTGGAAAGAGGGGTTTCTTTCTCCAAAACTCTTTTAGTGCAACATTCCTGGTGTTTTCAATCCTCTCTTCACCTTTCTATTTAATCAATCTGGCCAAAAAGTAGATATGAAATAAGTTTCTGTAAGCAGGAATGAAAGCCAAAAATATTTTAACACACCAATAAGATTCTTGCAATGCATTGGTAGCTTTATATTCTATTCTCCTGCACTGGATGAGAAGCTCACTTTAAATTCTTCATCATTTATCCTTGTAAGTTTGCTCTTGAAAAAGTGAAGACCCATCCCAGACCCTAACCAAGGCATTTGTCTTCATAGATGCCCTGCCCTGCCCAGCCCTCTCTGTTAAAGAAGGTTATTCTGAAATTCCTCTCTTTTTGTCTGCCCCCACTGGCTGGCATGTTTGCTGAATTGCCCATCTGCTTCCAGTTGATCATGCCCCTTTGCCTGGTGGACCTTTCCAGCCAGATGCACACAGAGACACAGGCAACCAGTGCCTAGGTCTATTTGTTTCCCAGGTGCCTATTTGTTTTTGTTTTTTAAGATTTTATTTATTTATTTGAGAGCGAGATTTTATTTATTTATTTATTTATTTTATTTGACAGAGATAGTGAGCAAGAGTATGAGTGGGGAGGAGGAGAAGCAGGCTCCCCATTGAGCAGGGAGTCCGATGCAGGGCTCAATCCCAGGACCCCGGGATCATGACCAGAGCCAAAGGCAGATGCTTAACCAACTCAGTCACCCAGGCACCCCCCAACCCAGGTGCCTACTTTTTCCACTGATTTGTACCCTATTTACCTCCCCAGTGTCTTCATTTGGTAAAGGGCATATAAAACTCTAAATCTGTTCCCCAAAACTCTTTTAGTATCTATAACATTTCAACTCCAAATTCAACATGACCTCAACATGATCTTTAGAGCACATGTTCTCAATTCCACCATCAGAGTTGTTGATGAGAATAACTAGGCCTGATCATAGCATAGGGTCTAAGAGACTTCAGGAGTTTTAAGATGGAGTGCATTTTGAAAAGATAGTGAAAATCATTCTGGATGCATTCCTTCTCCCCTCTGGACTATCACAATGTATTTTACGCTGAGTAGACTCTCGTGTGTTTGCTCAGTGAGTGAATGAATGGACAAAGAAATAAAAAAGTTTCTCTGGTCCAATGGAAACCACTTCTCTGAGACAGGAAATCTAAAATGTAAAATCTCATTACATGTAGATTTAAGTTTAAATTTACTCAGATTAAGTTTCAGCATAATATAGACAAATATTTCCATTTAAATATTTCTACCTACCCAAAGGCATTCTTCTAAGGATCTTCATCAATATTCTCATCTTTTAACACAACTATATATAACACCACAGTGCTATCAAAAGCCAAAATGCTTGTATTGTCAAAGAGACAGTTGCAGCCCTACCATCCAAAGCAGATAAAGCAAAGCTATACTTATTTTTAAGAAATGCACTTGTTCAGACTTCAGGGAGTATTTTACATACCTCATGTGGAGGATATAACAGCATGTTCATCAACAGTATTTCAGTTATAACCTAAACAAGTCGATTGGTGTCAGCCTGCTTGGAGCTGATTCTAACCTTCCTCCCATTCTTCCTTTTTTCCTTCAGTATTTACTGAGCTCTTATCACGTATAAGCCCAAGGAAGCCTTGTCATCCTGCTCGAAACCAGGTGTCCCTAGCTATAAAACTCCAACTAGATCCTAATGGTAGCATAAAGATGAAATAGCCAGTTACCAGCAAGATTTCTTCTGCCTTCCTTCACAAACATTTACTGAGGGCCAGGCACTGTTGTATCAGGGTTCCATCAGTGTCAAAACACAAAAGACAGGCAAAAACCCTGACGATGATAGAGGCAGACAGATACAAACAATCCCTCCAAATTCTTTATTTCAACATTTTATTTTACTGACTCTGAACTAATTCGGGGAATGGAAAAGAAGGAGAAAAAGACAAAGAAAGCATGACTGAAAGAGAAACATAGGCCAGAGGTCCGGAAGATGGGTCTGAGTTAAGATCAGAAATTTCTACAATCTCCTACTTTCCATCTTTCTCGCCATCTTTGATTTCGGATGCTTCATTACCACCCAACCATGTGCATGTTCTCTGTAGGAAGCCTAATAATACACAACACCCTAAGCTTACCATTTGTAGTTATTTGTTAAAAAGGAGATAGCAAGCCCAAAATGGAGTCCTTGTGCTAAACCCCACGTCCAGAAACCAAGACGGAATACCCAACGTAACTGCAGTTTCAATCCCCAAGGTAAGCAACCTTTATCAAGTCGACATAGAATTACCTGGTCAGCACTAGTGAAATAATCTGCCCAGTACACCCCTTCCATTCCTCAGGAAGGAACCTTAGGAAGCGACCTTGCTGAAAACAATGTACTCTTTGCTAACAGTTTCCTTTTCCCAGCTCCTTTCTGGTTTTAAAATCCTTTCCTTTTCTACAGCTTGGTGGAGCTCCCTTCCACTTGCTAGACGGGATGTTGCCCAACTCATGAATGGTTGAATAAAGCCAATTAGAACTTCAAATTTACTCAGTTGAATTATTGTTATTTAACAATATCTGAGACTTCCCTCCAAATCCCTACAAAATGGAGAGCTTGTTGCCTAGATGGATAGATCTATTGTTATCCTTAGAAGTCCATGTATAATGAAGAATAACAGCTGTAATCCTAGGTAATTACACAGCTTCCACTGCTCTCAAGGTTCCCTCCAGCATTACCATCAGCTCTTCACCGGGGGCAAGTGTCCCCTTTTGCCTGCCTGCCTTGTTTCTTCATTTCACAAGCCATATTCAATTAAACGAGGAAGGGCTAGCAAAATCTGACACCAAATTTCCTGAACTTAATATTACTGGAGAACAATGCTTTTCCCAAAAAAGACATTCAGAGAAAACTGATAAGAGCCAAAGGCTTAGGTGAACATTTTCGCTTTGGCTCTGTATTTTTAAATTAGGAGCGCTGCAAATGGAGATCTTAGGAGAAAGTTACTGTAAATAAGATCTTTGTCTCTAAATGAAACTAGTTCCTCAAAACTCCTTTTTCTTTTTGACTTGAACTGTTCAGCCCCACTTTCAGCGAAATTCAATCACATTCATTAGCATTTCTAAAGATGTAAGCTACTCAAAACAGCTGCATTGTCTTTCCTTTTCAACTAAAATGCAGCTTTTCCTTCTAAAGGGAGAAATCTCCCTTTAGTTACCCGATTCTCTCTGCTTGGCACTCATAATTTTCAATGGCGGAGCCAACCCCCACGAAACAGGAAGTGCAATCCCATTTGATCTCACTTGAAAGAAATTGTAAATAGTTGGTAAGGACGGAAACAGTGGCTCAAAGAAAAATACAAAAAAATAACTGTGGAAGCAAAAAGAAAAAAAAGCAAGTAAGACGACAAAGTAATAATCATTTAAATGAACTAACTCTTTGTTCCTGGAACTAACATTCTCATTATGGGGGTATTTAATATATTCCTCATAGGAACCCGGCTGCTGTCGGTCAGTGTTCCTTCTCTTTCATCGGCTAATTCAGCAATAGAGAGGGAAGCATTTTATCTTTTTCACCTCTTAGGTCTATATAAAGAGCATTCCATATACATCAAATCATAAAATGATGGAACTATCATAGGAAAGGGACAGGGTTTCCTAATCTTTTTTCACTTAGGAAACCCATCTTTTGAGGTGCCCAGTTAAAATTTCTGGCTGTGATTTCATTTGTAACCCTAATTTTGTGTGGTTAAAGCCTAGACAGCATACTGTTATTTATAAAGGATAACCCACCTTGAGAAGGGCAAGCTCTGAGTTGGGTTTCAGACAAGGTTTGCCATGATCTGTAGAGGTTTAGCTGTCCTCCTTGTGACAGTGCCATCAGGTAGGTTAGAGGGCTTCATAGGGCCAAGGGCTGGAGTTGAAACCAATGGATTTCAAGTCCTAACCTAGTGAACAAAGCAGGCACAGAGATCAGGAAGATAATGGGAATGCTAGAAATATGGAAATCGGTCGTTTTGAGTCGGATCCAAACAAAACAAAAAACAATGCAAGATTGAGTCAATCTTCTGTTTCCAGCAGATATCAAGTTGAATTAAAACACTTGAACTTATAAAGAGCTGACCATAAGAACTTTTGAAGAAGCGGCAGCTCATTAGTGGAATCTACCAATAGCAGCTGGGTCTGGTGCTATGGAGGGTAGGGACAGAGGCAGCTGGGGGCTCCTGCGACTAAGGGATGTTTTTTAAAAAAGTGTTTCACATGTGATTTGCTCAAATTACTGCACTTGTGAAATTAGTAAATCCCTAAACAGGTGTGTCAGAGCTACTTTCTATGTTTAAACTTGGCAAACCAATTCCCTTCATGGAAACTACTGCTGACCTGGGCTGAATAAGTCTCTAATAAGAAAGAAAATCTAGGGGTACCTGGGTGGCTCAGTGGTTAAAGCCTCTGCCTTCAGCTCAGGTCATGATCTCAGGGTCTTGGGATCGAGCCCCACATGGGGCTCTCTGCTCAGCAGGAAGCCTGCTTGCTCCTCTCTGCCTACTTCTTGTGATCTCTGTCAAATAAATAAATGGATAATCTTTAAAAAAAAGAAAGAAAATCTAAATCTGAGACTACAAATGATAATCAGACCTATTCTAAAATTTGTGAAATGTAAATCCTTCCTAAAGGAATTTCTGAATTCATTCTTATGGGGCACAGTGAGTCAGAAATGTCAAACTTCAAGTGACAAGTACTTGCAGAAGTACTTCTTCAGGAACTGTCAGTCCCTGCAAAGACAGGTTAGTTTAACTCTCCAGCATTCCTGCAATGAAACTGAAAATTGTGGGTCGTTATCAACATGTTACAGGGAACTGATTGGACAAATACCTTCACAAAGAAACTCGTAAGATCCACTAGGGAGCACTGGCAAATCTATGATGTCCTTCGTTCCATCAGGCACTCTCTAGCTGGAGAAAAACAACAGCAGTTCCTTGTGTTGTCAGCCCAAAGAGAACAATTATCAGGGAGGAGCATGTAGACTCCTGGTGGAAGCTACTCCAGCAAACTTTCCTGAGTTATGGCCACAGCGATTACAGAGATCCAAGCTAAAATGTGTCATCTTAGAAGAGTCCATTCATTCTGTACCACACTTTGCCAGGTAAATCGTACTCTTCAAGACTCTCTCATTTCTAATCTCGTTCTTCTGACATATCTGCCTAGTATGTTTGACCCCTTACTCACCATTGGTAGATTATTAAAAAAAAAAAAAAAAAAGACACTGGGGCTCAAGAGCACTGAGGAAATAGAAGACCAGATGTGTGAACATGCACCTGCATCCTGAAGATATACATAACAACAGCCAAGAAGAAGAATACCTGTCACTTACTGAGCTCTCCCTTTGTGCCAGGAACAATCCTAAATACTTTATGTATATCAATCTCTTCAATTTCTGCAACAATCCTATGAGGAAAGTACCCCTATTAACCCTGTTTTACAGGTAAAACAAATGAGATACAGAGCAGCAAAATGGGTGGAACCCTTGCTCTTGACATATAGCTGTCAAATGGTATGGTAGGACGAGGTCAAATCTGTCCATAACCAATCTCATGCATTTAACTAGGACACTACACTCCCCTGCTTCATTATGGTTAAAATATCTCATTATCTTAGCTGAGCATTTATTGTGTGTGTGGTTTTTTTTGTGGTACTGTAGAATCATCCAATCATTTGCCCACTTCTCCATGACCTTAAAACTTTTATGGCCCATGCTCCAAAACTGCACTTGAATTTAAACTTTCTAGGACAGCACCAGCCAATAGAACTTTCAGCAATGATGAAAACATTCTAAAAATCTGCACTGTCCAATATGGTAGCCACTAGTCACAGGTGGCCATTGAGCACTTGAAATCTGGCCAGTATGACTATGGAATTTTTAACTTTATTTAACTTTAATTAATTTAAATTTAAATAACTGCATATGGTTAGTGGCTACCAACTAGTGTATAGCTCATCTCTAGAATAAAAAGCATGAAGCTCATTAAACTGAAACTATCTAATTTACTAATTCAACCAATATTTTTTGAGAGCCTACTCTATACCAGACTCAGTATTATACCTTATATGGAATTTGCTCAATAAATAAAATAGATATTAGTGTCTGACCAAAAGACAGAACAAGATTGGAAGAAAACAGGAGAATATGGCATCATGGAAACTTAGAGATTTACTCAAGAGGGGCTGGGGCCTTGTTCTATTGTTCAGGCAGCTGGTGAAAAGGCAAGATGAAAACAGAAAAATATGAGCCCGGTATGTCATTACCAAGAAACTTTCTTGTCTCATCAAGGGTAGTTCCAATGAATTAAAGGGATCTGAAGCCATGTTGAAATGGGTTGGAGTAAATAGGAGGTAAGAACATTGAGAAGACAGACAACACTCAAGAAACAAAATGGAGGGGCGCCTGGGTGGCTCAGTGGGTTAAAGCCTCTGCCTTCGGCTCAGGTCATGATCCCAGGGTTCTGGGATCTAGCCCCGCATCGGGCTCTCTGCTCAGCGGGGAGCCTGATTCCCCCTCTCTCTTTCTGCCTGCCTCTCTGCCTACTTGTGATCTCTGTCTGTCCAATAAATAAATAAAATCTTAAAAAAAAAAAAATGGAGGGGACACCAGAAGAGCAATGCACCATCTGGGCATCATGCATGCTGAGTTTTGTAGGTCAAGGGGAATAATCTAATAGAGAAGGACAACTTGACAAAGCAGGAAAGGGCGGAAGGTAATTAATGTTCTTGAGATGCAGGAAGGGTAGTAAGATCCAGATAGCTGTGAGGGGCCCTGTCTTGGCAAAAAAGGAGGGACACTTTCCCAGGTAAGAGAAGAAGGAAAATGGGTACAAGTGAGAGTAGGTTTTGCAGATTTGTTCACTTAACCCAGTAGAGCCATCCGGCCCTGAAACCTATGGAAGTGAGGAGTTGTGTTCAAAGAAAGGTCTGCCTAACATTCAAACATAATTGAAAAGCAGTTAAATATTTTTTTCGTGGTCTCTGGAGAAATCCCCAAAGGAAATGCATTAATAACAAACAAAAAAACCCAAAACTTCCTAAAACTTCCTAATTCGGGATTAAGCAGTTTTGCCATATCCCGAATTAAGATGGTTCTCTGCCTCTGTCTCTGCCCCTCACGCTCCTACCTCTACCTTTTCCTGCCACTGCAGAGCCTTGAAAATCTCTTACTAAAAATATAAATTGTGGGGGGGCACCTGGGTGGCTCAGTGGGTTAAAGCCTATGCCTCCGGCTCGGGTCATGATCCCAGAGTTCTGGGATCAAGCCCTATATCGGGCTCTCTGTTCAGCAGGGAGCCAGCTTCCTCCTCTCTCTCTCTCTCTGCCTGCCTCTCTGCCTACTTGTGATCTCTGTCTGTCAAATAAATAAATAAAATCTTTAGAAAAAAAATATAAATGGAGTGAGATGAAATGATGTCTGATCCTGGCTCTAAAATTTTATGGTTCTATAAATGATAAACCTGGTACTTAAAACTCCACCTTTTCATTTGTGAGAGGCTGAGCAAGCTCGGAGGAATTCTGAAGGTTACTGAAGGTTTTTTAATAAAGTGACTCAAGATGCCACATCATAATGTATGTAAAAAAAAAAAAAAAAAAAACCCTCATGCGGAAAACTCCGAAATTGCAAGGGAAGTAGTATGGGGGAAAAGCTCTGGGAGAAGGCAGGAGGTGGAGGAGGAGGAGGACCACAGAAAGGCAGGAGAATCGAGAATCGGGGCCAGCACTGCCAAGCCCTGAGGAGAAATTAGACAAGGACATGGAAGCATAACATCTGTTCTTCTGTTCCAAGCAGCTTTTGTTTCTAAATTCACCTCCTCTCCTTTCCTCGACTTAGCCAAGCCTTATCCCCCTTTTCTTTGAAATGATAAAAATAGCAGAAAACTCACCAAACAGTGGAAAACACTCTTGCACCATATCCCGAATTAAGATGGGTGCGCTTGGGCACGTAGGATGATAATAATATAACCAGGGATTTCTAACTTCTTTTTTTTTTTTCTTTTTAATTCAAAGGGAAGGGAAGAGAGGAGGTAGAGTAACTTACCTCTTAAGCTGTTTATTTGAAAATAATATGCAGAAAGGGGAAAACAATCCTCAGCTAACAACTGCCTTCCTTGCCATCTGCTTATCTAAACATTAGCATATCACATATCTGGGTGAACTCAAATTGCACTGGAAACGGAGGGCTCTGTTCCACTTTCTCAGCCCCTTAATGGGGGAGTCGAGTGAGAATTCTCTGTGGGATTATATGGGCTTTATGGGCTTCCAACATATGCATTGAGGGCCACATTTTCAGTCCGGCCTTAGCTCATCATACTAGGACTGGAGGCAAAATTGTGCCTGGCTTAATTAGCACAAGTACTAATCAAGTACTAATGAAATTTGCCCACAAGCAGTTCTTCAGATTGGGGCACAAGTAGTGCACACAATTTCCGTATATATCACTTAGCATGTCAGCACAAAAGGAGAGGAGAACTGAACAATTCCTTCCTAAAACTGGCTTCAGGCGAACCACGGGCAAACATCATCTCTACCCAGAAGTAATACATTAGTCTCATCAGTGTAAACTCTGTAAATCCTAAATCTGCAAACTGCATCCCAATTTGCCACATTAGGTTGCAAATTTATAAAAATATAGAGAATGTTATCAATGAAGACACTTCATTCTCACCGATTTATGAGCTATTTAGGACCTGAATTTGGAAATAAGCGTGATCTGTAATGTACCTTAAATATATAGGTGGTCTTTCCAGCTAAAACATCAGTTCTTAAGACGTGTAAGTCCCGTTGAAAACAGACCTATTTGTCTAAACTCAGAATAATGACAAAAAGGAGGCCCAATTTTATCTCTTCTATCAGTGATATGCCCTTAGTCTTCTTACTGGGTTTTAAATCTGCTATTAAGATCTGTCCAAGCGTAAGAGCTTATTTACAACACAAATATTAATTACACAAAGGAAGATGCCTTCAATCTATCAATTAAATCATACTAATTGGAGATGCAGTAAGCACACTGAAATAAGTATTTACATAATGAAGCTTCACACATAGGACACATTTTTGCTCTGGATATCTCGCGGTACTCAGCCAAAAATAAAATTCTGGGTCATCCCATTTTGGGGGACACAAGAGAAACAGAGATTAATTCTCAGAGCAAGTTCCGGTTAAAAAGCCAGGCAGAAAATTAAGTGAGGACTCCAGGAGGCCTGAATGCTGCCATCTCTTCTGCCCTGCAAACCACACTCCTTCCTCCAAGGGCTGTGCCATCTTTCCTGGGAAGGGATCTCATGCTGAAGAAGCAGCAACATACCCAGTGGAAGAGGTGTTAAGGACCAGAAGACCGGTTGTTCTCTTTACAGACTGTTGACAAATGTCACTTAAAAAAATGATCATCATTGGTAAGTGCTTGAAAAAGTGATGATCATTGGTGAGCGCTTAAAAAAATGATGATCATTGGCACAGTTCACACAATGCCTTCCTAAAATGAAATTCAGGAAAGCAAAAAGCACGTAATCTGGAATGAAGGTAACTTGGATATGACCTGTCACCTGTGGTCCCATGCAGTGAAAGCCTCCCACACAGCTTCCTGAATTAAGGACAACAGATTAATTTTGACATTGACTTCTCCTGTCCTTTCAAAGATGCTGTTGTCTGGGTATCATGTTATATTCATTTTTCCATTTGTAAACAGATCTAACCTATCCCTATAGAACAACGGAAGAGAGAAAAAAAGGAATTTCTTGTCATTAGTGAGTTTTCTTTTTCCTGATTAAGTAAAGGTTTGTGAACTATAAAGTGTGCAAATTTAACATGCTGTAAAACAACATGAGAAATTCATGTGGACCACAGACATTAACAAAATTCAAGCCTGACATTCTTCAAAGGAACCAAGGGCCCCATCTGCTGATGTTTAAATGTACTACAGTAGCAAACGGATTAAAAGGAGCAGATGAAAAAAAAAAAAAAAAAGCATTTCTCGAGCTAAAATACAAATAAAGTGCCCGAAGCTGCCGTATCTGGGGAGCCAAAGGGAACTTTAGAAGTCGGAGAACCTGCCCCTTACACCCTCTTCTGTTTGGGGGTATAACTGTATGGAAGCCATATGTAGTTATCTTATTTTTATTTTCATTTAGCTTGTTTTTTAGTCCTCAGGAAATAAAGAAAGTCCTCCAGGCATACAGCCTTCACGGCCACCATGTGTCTACTGAAAGACCTTGGAGCAAACGTTCTTGTTCTTCCAACTGGCAACTCTTGGTTTGACGTGACTTCGAACCACTGGAATGTTAACAATGGCTTCTGACCTGCCCCTTCTGATGATAAAGAAGAAGTCATTCCAATCACTTCTCAGCCTTATCTCCACGCTGAGATAATTCTGGGTCCTTTCTCTGAAGGAGATTTTGTTTGTGACCATTGCAGAACTAAGCCAGTAGATAAAGCATCAGAGAAAGACCGCAGATAGTTCAGAATAATGCTGTGTCAAAATTCACGATTTGACCTTTCTTTACCTTGTTCTCTTTACCTTAAAAATAAGATGTCAGATTGCATGAACTTTCAGTTTCTTTCCTCCTAGCTCTAAAATTCACTGTATTGTCCAGAAAGGTAGAGAAGGTATCATACAAATCTTTACATCAATATAGCAAGCATTAGATGCTCCAGAAAAATTTCTTTAAGTAGCACATTTCCTGTCAAAAAGTGCTTATCCTATAATTATCTTCTTTACTTAATTCTGCCATTCTAAGTTTGTTTTACCCCATTTGTATTTGGAATATAATACTTGTAGTGGACAGTTTTGGGGGCGGGTAACCCAGACTCCTCTCCCCCTTTCCTTAGAAAATGACCTCAGTGTCCTCAGGGATAATTATCTCTCCTCCACTATGAACAGATCTCTTGGGACCAGCAGTCAAGGTTTTCTGACCAGATTTAGCTGAGTTGTGCGCACATCAACCAAGCTTGGCCAACTCACACCAGTGTGACTTTAACTGTTATGGAGAGTAAAACAAGAGGCTAAAAACAATTCGTTGGTTCATTCTGGCAGCAAGCTCTGAAATAACTATTAGCTGGTCCCTGCTACCTCAGCCCCTAGGCTTCAGAAGCTGACTTAGTTGCTGTCCTATGTCTGAGGTG
Source organism: Taxidea taxus jeffersonii (assembly GCA_003697995.1). Taxonomy (NCBI): domain Eukaryota; kingdom Metazoa; phylum Chordata; class Mammalia; order Carnivora; family Mustelidae; genus Taxidea; species Taxidea taxus. The sequence continues at coordinate 1,306 of RCUC01112520.1, read as the reverse complement.
GATTCTCTAGACTTTCCCTCAGGAAGCTGAAGCATCAGGCCGAGCTACCCTCCAGGCTTCCCCCAAAACATCCTTTCCTGCTTCAGAGTGTGGTAGACATTGGCTGGCTTTTTCTCCTATATGCAACCCCCCCTTCCCCCCCTTGCTTCTTCCTAACAGGGCCTGGAGATTCCAGCCATGGATTTGATGTGGAATTCACTTCATCTTTCTCTCTAAGGGTAGATCTTGATTGACTCAAGCTAATTATCACATCTCCTCCCTTTGGCCACAGCAAATGGTTCAGCCATGGGCCATAACAGAATTTGGGCCAAATATAAGACATCTTTGTTGGCAATTCTGGGAACTCTCTCTTCTGTGGGAATTATCTTAAAACTTGTTCTTTCTCAGTGGATCTGAAACACGAAAACCTAGTTGCATCAGTACCAGAATCTATCTTTCCCATCAAGAGAAGAATTAGTTCCAAGATGAGGCCAACATTGTGATAACTGTGATGAAAACAAAGAAACCACATTCTTTTTTTTTTTTTAAGAAACACAGGGTCTTTTTTTTTTTTTTAAATTTATTTACTTGACAGACAGAGATCACAAGTAGGCAGAAAGGCAGGCAGAGAGACAGAGGAGGAGGCAGGCTCCCCACTGAGCAGAGAGCCCGATGCGGGGCTGAATCCCAGGACCCTGAGATCATGACCTGAGCCGAAGGCAGAGGCTTTAACCCACTGAGCCACCCAGGTGCCCAAGAAACCACATTCTTAAAGAGGTCTGAAACTTGAACTTTTTAGTTATATGGAGCAATAGATTCCCTTTCTTGTTGGAGCCATTTAGATTTGGGTTTTCTACTATTTATATTGAAACCATCCTAAATCATATTCAGTATCGTTTCTGTCAGTAAGAACCAAAGAACTTTAACAGATACAGTATTCGATTAGAAATCTGACTTCCCAGGAAGATGAGTCTCCACTTGTTCTTATATGCCATACTTCTACTTAAGTCTTTCAATATAATGATTGATTTAGCTATTTTTTTTTTTTTACTTTATTTAAGCTTTATTTAAACATATGATGTAACCCCACCACCCTCACCCAACCCCTCTTCCCCCCACCCCCCTCAGTTTGTTTTATGACATTAAGAGTCTCTTTTGGTTTTTCTCCCTCCCGATCCCATCTTCTTTCATTTTTACTTTTCCTACCACCTTAACTCCCACCCCCGTTGCATCTCCACTTCCTCATATCAGGGAGATCATGTGGTAGTTGTCTTTCTCCAGTTGACTTATTTCGCTAAGCATAATACGCTCTAGTTCCATCCATGTC
>RCUC01112519.1:0-11014 GCA_003697995.1 Taxidea taxus jeffersonii | reverse complement strand
AAAAAAAAAAAAAAGATATCCAGTGGGGGTTAACTAATGGCAGGATCACATGATGGTGGAATGAACAGGATGAAATGGAGCAGCCAGCAGGCTGGGGGGCTGAAGCATCAGACATGTTCTTGCTCTAGCTTAGCTTACTGCCCCCGGTATTTGTTCCTGCTGTTAGTTAAATATCCATGGGGATAGTTCTGAGTTCTATGGCTGGCTAAGGTTTTGAGGTTAAAAGCAGTAATTCTAAGAATCCCCTGATTATTTTATACTAACTTTGTAAAACCAAATACTGGAAGAGTTCTGGGAACACAGGGAAGGACCTCTACCTCCCTCCTCCTCATATTTCTTGCTTTGCCCCCTTTTTCTCCATTCCTCCCACTCCAGAAATGAAGACTAAATGTCTGATTGGAGCACTCAAGCCCATTGCTGGCTGCATCATCAAGGGGTTTTAAAAGTATTAACGATTTATCTGTCTATTTATTTATTTAAGAGGGAGGGAGAGCATGAGCAGAGGAAGGGGCAGAGGGACAAGCAGACTCCCCGATGAGCAGGGATTCCCAATGTGGGGTTTGATCCCAGGGCCCTGATATCATAACCTGATGCTTAACTTGACTGAGCCCCCCAGGTGCCTTAAAAATTATTTTTAAAATTAATACTAGTAGGGGCACCTGGGTGGCTCAGTGGGTTAAGCCTCTGCCTCTGGCTCAGGTCATGATCTCAGGGTTCTGGGTTCAGGCCCTGCATCGGGCTCTCTGCTCAGCAGGGAGCCTGCTTCCCCTTCTCTCTCTGCCTGCCTCTCTGCCTGCTTGTGATCTCTGTCTGTCAAATAAATTAAAAAAATATTTAAAGAATTAGTACTAGTATTTAGCCATTGTTGAGTTCTTACTATGTACCCAATACTTGGCTAAGTTCATCAAATGAATTACTTTAATTTAATCCTCCCTCCCCCTCTGAACAAGATACTATTATTTGTGTTTTACAAACTGGAGAACAACCACAGAGAGGTCACATCCCTCACTTGGGTTCCCAACCAGTTCCTGGTAGGTGGTGAACCAGATCCAGAACCCGACAGTTTGCCTCTGAAACCCACACTCTTGAGTTAAACTAAACTTGCTTTCCAAGGATAAACCTGGTAATGATGGGTTACTATTTTTATTTGGTTCTCTTTGCTAATATATTATTTAAAATTTTTGCATGTAGGTAGGCTTTTTCAACAATCTTTTCCCTTTTTGTGTTTTAATTGTTTCTTGTATCAGTCTTTGTACAAGACTTATAAAGTGGACTGGAAATTTTCCATATATTTTAGTGCAATTCAGCTTTGGAAGTTTTGGAGAGAATTTCAGTAGTTGCTATTATTTCTAAAGTGTTCACTAAATCATCTGTAAAACCCTGTGGTCCTAGAGCCTTTGGCGATTGCCTTAAATTTATTTTCATCATTAGTCTTCTCTGGCTTTTCCTTATTGAGTTAATTTAAGTCATTTTTATTTTTCTGAAATAATTTATTTTTATCCAGAAAAGTTCAGATTTATTAACATAAAGTGATATATAGTGTAAGATAAAATCAAATTTTTTCTCTGTATTTCTCTTTTAAAATCCCATCTTAGTCATGATGTGTTTTATTTATTTTATTTTCTTCATCAGACTTGCCAGAAATTTAATAGTAATAGCAGTAGTTGAGAAATATAATAGCAAACATGGATAGAGTGTTTATTGTATGCTGAGCACTATTCCAAGCTGTACTGTTTTAATCTTCATAACGTCCTTATGTTAGGGACTATTATTATCTCATTTTACAGGTGCGGAAACTGAATCATAAAACTAGTAAGTGATTTGCCTAAGGACACACAACTAACACATGGTGGAGCTGGGATATAAATGAGGCAGCTGCTGATTTTATATTTACAAATTCTTTCCTTCCATTTATTTTATTTTCCTTCTTCCAACTCTTTGAGTTGAATATTGGTTCATTTATTTGTAATCTTTCTTATTTGTTTAAAAAAAAGCATCTAAGGGGATGCTTGGGTGGGTCAGTCAGTTAAATGTCTGCCTTTGGCTCAGGGCATGGTCTCAGAGTCCTGGGATAGAGCCCCACATTGGACTCTTTGCTCAGAAGGAAGTCTGTTTCCTCCCTCTGCCTGCTGCTCCCCCTGCTTGTGCTCTCTCTCTCTTTCTTGATCTATCAGACAAATAAATAAATAGAATCTTTTAAAAAAGCATTTAAGGGCATAGAGTGAATATAGCTTTGGCAATAACCCATAGGCTCTGATATTAATGATCTTTTCAAAGAACCAGCCTTTGATTTTGTTGATTATTATTTCTCTGTTCTCAATTTCATTGATTTATGCTCTTTATTATTTCTTTTCTTTTGCTTGTTTTGGGTTTAATTTGGTCCTTTTATGGTTTCTCAAGATGGAAGCTTATATACCTCATCTGACACCTCTCTCTCTCTCTTTTTTTTTTCTAATATAAGCATTGTGGTAGTATGAACTGTCCTCTTGGCAGGCAATGTTTTAGCTGAATCTCACAAAATTTTTTTTATTGTGTCAAAAAATACACAACACGAAACTGACCCTATTAATGAGTTTTAAGTGTACAGTATTAGTAACTATTGTACATTTGCAAATTGTCAAATGGCAGATTTCTAGAACTTTCTCATGTTCCATAAGTGGAATTTCCCCAATTCCCATAAGTGAATTTCCCCAATTCCCCATTTCCCTTCCCCCACTAGTCCCTGGCAGTCATCATTCGCCAACAAAATTTTATATATTGTATTTTCATTTTCATTAAGTTCAAACTATTTTTTAAATATTTTATTTATTTGACAGACAGAGATCACAAGTAGGCAGAGAGGCAGGCAGAGAGAGAGGAAGGGAAGTAGGCTCCCTGCTGAGCAGAGAGCCCGATGCGGGACTCTATCCCAGGACCCATGAGCTGATCATGACCTGAGTCGAAGGCAGAGGCTTTAACCCACTGAGGCACCCAGGTGCCCCAAGTTCAAACTATTTTATAAATTTTCTTGAGACTTCCTCTTTGAGCTATAGGTTATTTAGGAGTCTGTTATTTAATTTCAAAATATTAGGGGATTTTAAAGGATATTTGTTATTGATTTTTAGTTTAATTATATTATGGTTAAAGAACATTTTATGATCCCTGTTCTAAAAAATTGTTAAGGTTTATTTTATGACTCAGGATAGGTTTATCTTGGTGGATGTTCCATGTGCACTTGGAACAATGTATATTCTGCTCTTTTTGCATGGAGCTTTCTATCAATGTCAGTTAGGCTACATCGATTGATAGCGATACTCAGATTTTCTATATCCTTGCTAATTTTTGTTCGACTTTTCTGTTGCTTGTTGATAGAGGAGTGTTTAACTCACCAATTATAATAGTGGATTTCTGTATTTCTCATTTTAGTTCTTTCAGCTTTTGCATTATGTGTCTTGAAACTTGTTATTATGTGCATACACATTTAGGATTTTTATATCCTTCTGGTGAATTAGTCTTTTATTATGATGTAATAGCCCTCTGAATCTTGGTAATATTCCTTGTTCTGAAGTCTACTTTGTCTGCTATTAATAAACTTACTCCAACTGTCTTTTTTTTTTTTTTTTTGAGATAGAGAGAGCATGAGTGTGGGATGGGGGCTGGGGATGTGGTGGAGGGACAGAGAGAGAGGGAAAGAGAATCTTAAGCAGGGTCCGTAGAGCCAGACCCTGGGGCTTGATCTCATGACACTGAGATCATGATCTGAGCTGAAATCAAGTCGGACACTTAACCAATGAGCCACCCAGGTGCCCCACTCCAATTGTCTTTTCATCAGTGTTTACATGGTATAATTTTTTCTATCCTCTTATGTGTAACCTGTATGTACGTAATTAAAGTGGGGGTCTTGTAGACAACATGTAGCTGTACCTTGCAGGTGTGTATTCAATCCAATCTGAAAACTTTGTTTTTTAATTGGTGTGTTTAGATCAGTCTCCTGGTTACTGAGCTTGAGTTTTTCATAGAGTTTCAGCCAGCTGTGCTGTTGCACAGGTCCATATGACCTGGACCACTCTCCGAGCAATGCAGAGGCAGACTGAGAGAAGCATAAGGCAATCACCCCCTAGACTCTTGAACTCATAAGGGCCCCTTTCCCTGGATCATTGGGCTTTCTCTTGGGGTTTTCAGCTTCTATTTCTATCACCTCTGCCACCACAGTAGAATTTTGCTACTGGTTCACCCTTGGGACAGGTCAAGAGAGAGAAAAGAGGAAAAGATACTCCTCACTCTCTGACTCACAGAAGCCTCTTTTTACAATTCTCTGTCCAGGTAAGTGGGTTTCTCTTGGAATTTTTGCTGCCTCCTTCTGCTGCACTGTTCTGCATTGGGGACACCCTAGGGTGAAAGGAGAATGAGAAAAGAGGAACAAAACCCTGAAAACTTGCCCCATAAGAGTCGTCGTCTTGCAAGCTTTGGGCCCTTGACAATTTCAGTGTCCTCGGGCAATTGCCTCTTGTCTTTTGTCCAGACCTTTCCTTGATAATGAGACAGAGAGATCAGCCAAAGTGGCTCACATTACCTTGGCCAATACCACAAGAAGCCCAGTGTAGATTTTGCAAATTGAGTTGGTGTGTAATATAGTTGTCTATGTTTAAACTATTAATTGATGCTTCCCAATTGCTCTTTAAAATGGCCTTATTAGTTTATATTCCACGAGCACCCTACAAAAGCCTTCCCTCTTGCCAACAACTGATATCCAGTTTTTTTTTTTAAGTTTTTCCCAGTCTGTTGGGTGAAAAAAAAAATTGTGTCTTGTTGAATTGATTTCAAGTTCTGTATTGGCTAGCAAGTTTTGAGCATCTTTTTATATATTTTTGGTCATTTATATATCCTCATTTGTAAGTTGCTCCTTCTTATCCTTTGCCCATTTTTCTTTTTGGTCATTTGTCTTTTTATTATTGATTTGTAGAAATTGTAGTTTCCACTGTTTGGAATTTATTGAGGTTTACTTTGAGACTCATTACTTAATCAATTTGTTTTTATGTTCTGTGAGCATTTGGGGAAAAAGGTATTCCCTGTTCAAGTTCCATCTAGATATATTAAAACAATCTTGTTAATTTTGTTATTTAGGTTGTCAATATGATTTTTAAAATATTTGATCTGTTAAGTTCAGAGACAGATGTTTTAAAATCTGCTAATCTGGTTGTGGTTTTGTAAAACCCTCTTCATATTTCAGTTTTTGTTTTATATATTATTTTCAGCATCTTTGTCCATATGTCTGATTCGTATTTATAATTAACCAATTACTCAGTGATTAAGGGCAGGAACTACGGTGTTAAGTTGTCTGCACTTGAATCTCTGTTCTTCTTCTTATGAAACATGCATGTACAGATGGCTTACTTAATATTTCTAGCCTTAGGAGCACCTGGGTGGGTGGCTCAGTGGGTTAAAGCCTCTGCCTTTGGCTCAGATCATGGTCCCAGGTCCTGGGATCAAGCCCCACATCAGGCTCTCTGCTTAGCAGGGAGCCTGTTCCCCTTCCTCTCTCTCTGCCTGCCTCTCTGCCTACTTGTGATCTCTGTCTGTCAAATAAATAAATAAATAAATAAATAAATAAATAAATAAATAAATCTATCTTTAAAAAAAAAATTCTAGCCTTAGTTTCCTCATCCCCAGGTGAAATGGGGGCAAAGAATAGCATTGACCTCCCAGAATTGTTGTAAGATTAAATAGAATTATCCATGTGAGTCTTCAACAAGTGGCCATTATTACATTTTCTTGATGATTGTATGTTTTGTCAGTTAAAAAATATCCCCAGTTTGAGAAGATATTTGCAAATTACATATCAGATATTTGGCTAGTATCCAAAAATCTATAAAGATCTTATCAATCTCAACACCCAAAGAACAAATAATCCAATCAAGAAAAGGGCAAAAGACATGAACAGACATTTCTCCAAAGAAGACAAACAAATGGCCAACAGATACATAGGAAAATGCTCCACATCACTGGGCATCAGGGAAATACAAATCAAAACCACAATGAGATACCACCTCACACCAGTCAGAATGGCTAAAATTAACAAGTCAGGAAATGACAGATGCTGGTGAGGATGCGGAGAAAGGAGAACCCTCCTACACTGTTGGTGGGAGTGCAAGCTGGTGCAGCCACTCTGGAAAACAGCATGGAGGTTCCTCAAAAAGCTGAAAATAGAGTTACCCTACAACCCAGCAATTGCACTACTGGGTATTTACCCCAAAGATACAAATGTAGTGATCTGAAGGGGCACGTGCACCCTAGTGTTTATAGCAACAATGTCCACAATAGCCAAACTATGGAAAGAGCCTAGATATCCACCAACAGATGAATGGATAAAGAAGATGTGGTATATATATACAAGGGAATATTACTTAGCCCTCAAAAAATTAAAATCTTGCTATTTGCAACTATGTGGATGGAACTAGAGGGTATTATGCTAAGCGAAGAAAGTCAATCAGAGAAAGATTACCAAATGATCTCACTCATAGGTGGAATTTAAGAAACAAAACAGAGGATCATAGAGGAAGAGGGGAAAAAAATAACAAGAAACCAGAGAGGAGACAAACCGTAGGAAACACTTAATCTTGGGAAACAAACTGAAGGTTGCTGGAGGGGAGAGGGGTAAAAGGGTGGGGTAACTGGGTGATGGAAATTAAGGAGGGCATGTGATGTAATGAGCACTGGGTATTATATAAGACTGATGAATCATAGACCTGTACTTCTGAAACCGATAATACATTATATGTTAAATATATATATAAATATGTATCCCTCGGTTTCATTTAATGCTTTCCCCCTTAAATTATGCCTTTAAAAATATGAACATTACTACTCTCTCTTTATTCTACTTGAATTTTCTCAAAATATATTTATCTAATTAATTAATTTGATTTTATTAAGTAAACTCTACACCCAACATGGGGCTTGAACTCATGATCCTGGTCAAGAGTTGCATGCTGTCCTGACTGAGCCAGCCAGCTGGCCCTGTATTTTTCCATTTTAAATCTTTAATAATTATTTAACTTTCATTGGCGCGCTCTCTCTCTCTCTCTCTCTGTTTTTATTTATTTATTTAAGGGAGAAAGAGAGCAGGCACAAGCAGGGGGAGTGGCAGAGGAAGAGGGAGAAGCAGGCTCCCCGCTGAGCAGGGAGCCCAATGTAGGATTCAATCCCAGGACCCTGAGAGCATGACATGAGTTGAAGGCAGACGCTTAGCTGACTGAGCCACCCAGATACCCCTCTCCTAGTATTTTTTTTTTAAGGTTTTATTTATTTATTTGTCAGATAGAGAGAGAGCACGCAGGAGCGAGCACAGGCAGAGAGGCAGGCAGAGGCAGAGGGAGAAGCAGGCTCCCTACCGAGCAAGGAGCCCGATGTGGGACTCGATCCCAGGACGCTGGGATCATGATCTGAGCCGAAGGCAGCCGCTTAACCAACTGAGCCACCTAGGCGTCCCTCCTAGTATTTTTTAAATATAAAAATTTAATAAACATATTTGAAATTATATTTACTTTTTAAATATTTTATTTATTTATTTGACAGACAGAGATCACAAGTAAGCAGAGAGGCAGGTAGAGAGAGAGGAGTGGGAAAGCAGGCTCCCTGCTGAGCAGAGAACCTGATTTGGGGCTCAATCCCAGGACCCTGGGATCATGATCTGAGCCAAAGGCAGAGGCTTTAACCCACTGAGCCACCCAGGCACCCCTGAAATTATATAATTATATTTCTAATAACAACATCCCAAAATTTTAACTATCTATAATCTCCAAATAAGATTTGTCCTTTGGAATGTTTTTTGTCCCTTACCATCCACACTGAAAAAGCAATGTTAAGTAATTAATATTTTGCATTATTATTAATTTTTTACTGTATGTATCCTGTATTTCAAGAATCTGTTTTAAAAGATTGCACAATTTCACAACCACATTGTCAACCACTGGTTAGAATTAACCGCAAGCCAAACAGTTCCGAAAGAAAACCAATAAAACGCACCTAAACCATTAACGCATTAAAAAAAAACAAAAAAAAAGCTTACCGGGTTTGATTTCTTACAGACTAGTTTTAAAGAAAGTCTTTGTCTTTATGAGCTCCTTCCTTGAATCCCTTTTTCAGAAAGGACATATTGATATATTGGTAATACAGGCCGGGAATGTTCTTTCTCCTTCTCAATATTCTGCGGGGTATGGCGTGTTCTGGCATCACTGTTCTCTCTCCTCAGGCTCTTCTATGTTTTCTCCCTCACACTCAGTGTTGTAAATGAGATGTCCACTGACAAGCTGTTATTCTTTCCCCTGTCGGTAACTTTTTTCTCTTCCTGGACATTTTTAACTCTTTTCCCTGTAGTCCTGGGTCTCATATTGCTAGTCCAACAGCAGTGGTCCAGGACGTCAAAATGGAGGTTTGGGCCGCGCCCTAAGCAGTAGACGTCAGGTTCTGATGGGCATTAGGAGACCAGCTCCCTTGCGGCAGCTGCACAGAGTCCATGGAGAGGAACTGGTCAGCCAAATAAGAGAGGCCTCATGAGAACCATCTGGAGAGCTTGATACGTAGTCCTTGAAGCTAGCGCCCACTGCAGATTGTGCCCGAGGCCCAGCTGAGTATAAAGCGCTAAGGTGGGCAGATTGGCTGTTGGAACCAAAGGAGAGGTATCTAGATGGTTCTCGTGAACCCAGTGCGGAGTTGTCTTCCCCCTCACAACAGGGCTGCATGGCGGGCTGGACATCCACCGTCCAGCAGAGCGGAAGGTGTTGCCGGTTCCTCAGAGCTGAGGAAGGCGTAAGCTAGCAACCAGAGTAGAAGAGCATTTGCCTGGGCCAAGACAACTCAGGGGAGCAATCCCGTGACTAAAGGTCCTTGAAGAACCCATGGAGAGAGCCAAGAGAGTCAGCTGGAACTCCTGCCAGGCCTGGAGAGCGTGATGGCAGCTCCTGACAGTCCAGTCAGGTTATAGCTTTCCTGCTCCCCTTGCCGCTCTTCCCTTAGCTCTTCCCTTACTTCCAGCGCTGGGCCCGGAGGAGCCAAAGTCAGACTAATGAGGATGCGCGAGAGGCGGAAATGGAGAACACATGGGTCAAGCACTCATCTGTGCCTGTACCAAGGCATCTCTGTGCCATCCCCGTGGACCGAGGGAAGACATGACTTATACACCCGCTCAGTGTTCAAAGAGAGAATCTGGCCGTGTCTGCCTCCAGCAGGGACCCTTCCTCTCACTTCTTCGGGTACATCTAGTCTAAATGTTGCCCATAATCTCTTGACCCCCTTCTGATCTCCACTGCCACTAAAACCTACATAGGTTTAGTAAAATTCTAAGTGTTACAGTCTTGTGTTAGCTGTGCTTTGGAAGAATCTTGGGGGTGTCGCAATTTGGGACAAAGTAACATGGGGAGAGAGCCACAGTATTCTAGAGAAGAGGTGACAGGGGGTCAGGGACGACTAGCAGAGACCCCTGAAGCCACAAGCCGGTTCACAAGGAGCTGGATCTGCAGAGCCCATAACCATCCCTCCAAATCCTTGCTCTGCTAGAGCCAGAGAAATCAGGGAGAGGGAGTGGGATGAGGGCTCACGCGGCTGTTTTTTGGATGTTGTGGGGAAGGGTAGCTCTGGAAGCTAGGGAATTTGGGGGAAAGTGATTTCACATGAAAGCTAGAAGGCATGACTCCACTACTAGGCATGTATCGAAGACAAATGAAAAATGTGTCCACACAAAAACTGGTAGGAGTTTTCATAGCAGTATGATTCATAATATCCAGAAAGTGGATACAGCCAACACGTCTGTGAACTGAGAGCACATAAACAAGATGATAGGGGCGCCTGGGGGGCTCAATGGGTTAAGACTCTGCCTTCGGTCATGATCTCAGAGTCCTGGAATCGAGTCCCGAATCGGGCTTTTTGCTCAGTGGGGAGCCTGCTTCTCCCTTTCCTTCTGCGGTCTCTCTCACTTTCACTCTCTCTTAAATAGATAAATAAAATCTATTTAAAAAATCCAAAATGAGATGTGCATACATGACATATTACTCAGCAATAAAAACAGTGAGGCTTGATACATGCCCACAACATGGATGAACCCCGAAAACAAAGACTGCGTGTTATGATTCCATTTATATGAAATGTCTGCAATAGGGCAAATCCGTAGAGGCAGAGGACCAGTGGCTGGGGTTGTGGGCAAATGGGGAGAGTGGCAGCTAATAGATTTGGAATTTCTTTAGGAATGATGAAAATGTCCTAAAATTAGATATCATTAATGGTGGTACAACTCCGTGGCTGTTTTTTTTTTTTTTTTTAATTTTTTTTTTTTTTTTTGACAGACCGAGATCAAAACTAGGCAGAGAGGCAGGCAGAGGGGGGGGGAGCAGGCTTCACACTGAGCAGAGAGCACAATGTGGGGCTCGATCCCAGGACCCTGAGATCATGACCTGAGCCGAAGGTAGAGGTTTTAACCCACTGAGCCACCCAGGCACCCCTTTTCTTTTTTCTTTCTTTCTTTTTTAAAGAGTGTACATTCTTTATTAACTTGTAATATATTGTGGGCATTTTCCCAAATGTGTATTCACCTCTTCCTCACTCTTTTAAGGGCTGCATAGTTTTTCCATCTGTACAGTCCAGTAGAAATATAACGTGAGCCACATATGTGATTTTAAAGGTTTTATTTATTTGAGAGAGAGAGAAGAGAGAGACAGAGCACACACAGCGTGTGAGTGGTGGGGAGGGGGAGAGGGAGAGAGAATCTCGAGCAGACTCCATGCTGAGCACGGAGCCTCACTCAGGGTGTGAAGCCCAGCCTGAGGCTCGATCTCATGACCCTGAGATCATGACCTGAGCCAAAACCAAGTGTTGGATGCTTAACCAACTGAGTCACTGGGGATCCCCCTCAATTTTTCTAGTAGCCACATTGAAATAAAGGAAATGGAACAAGTGGAATTAATTTTGATAATGTATTTTACTTAACCCACTGGGTCCAAAATATTATCATTTCAACATGTAAACAATATATTACTATTGAGAT
>RCUC01112515.1:0-22453 GCA_003697995.1 Taxidea taxus jeffersonii | reverse complement strand
GCGTCAAAGTGCCTGACAGCTTCTGGTGCTTTTACAGCCTCAAAAGCCATCAGCAGAATGACTCACCCATGTACTCTTAAAGCTCTGTTGGCTATGGGTAAGAGCCCTGACCTCCCTCTTGAACGTACTTACAGCCTCTTCACCTTTGCCTGCTCAAGAACCCACCAGGGATAATCCCATCATATTCCCCATCCCTGCTTACTTCAGCAACCTCAAGAGGACCACCACTCTTTAGATCATGTCTCTTCACTCCAGTATTCCTCCCCTAAGGCTCTTTTGATCCCATAATAATCTGATTCAGTCTTTCTTTCCTCTGCAACCACAGTCCCTTCTGGTGTCCCCTCTAGAACTCACATCTATATTCAACAAAATCTCCTATATCCTCATCACATCCTGTTAAGCTCTGACTTGCCTCTCCCCTGAGGATACTACTTCCCCTAGGGTCCATCAGGTAGTGACTTTTTGTCTCCCACAACTGTGCCCAGAAGTGATAACTGTCCTCTGTGTCCTTCATTGTCACTTCCAGACCATGCGTTCTCATCTTCCCTAAACCTATCAAATCCTTTAAATCTCATGCCTTTTTCAATTCTACCAAATATCCCTCCAAGTTGCAACCAGCTACAGCCCTCCAGGTCACTCTCCATTGGTCCTTAAAGATCACAGCTCTTGGCTCATTGTCAATCTCTCCAGTCATCTCATTACCACTGGGACAGGCCTTCCATTCATGCGAGTTCTCAAGCCCTTGACCTCTCTCACCACCTACTCCCAAGGACATCTAGACCTCATCATCACCTGTCCTATATCTCATTTTCAAGAACTTTTCTTTCTAACCCCACTTCACTCTCTCTAATATCTTGACACAAATGATTCTTCAACCTCACCAGAACCTTAAAATCTATGGTTTTGGCTACATTTCACTTAGCCTTACTCCCCTTGTGTTTTTACTTCTCTCCTGACACAGCTTAGATTCAATTCTTCTTCATTAAAAGTACACATAGTAATGCTGTCCGAATTAAAAACACAAAGAAACCTCTTTTGATTCAGTTCCGTTCAAATCTCTGTTTAGTTATAAGCTCACTCTTTTCTTTTCTTTTAAGATTTTATTTATTGGGTGCCTGGGTGGCTCAGTGGGTTAAGCCTCTGCCTTCGGCTCTCGTCATGGTCTCAGGGTCCTGGGGTCGAGCCCCACGTCAGGCTCTCTGCTCAGGGGGGAGCCTGCTTGTGATCTGTCTGAAATAAATAAATAAAATATTTTTAAAAGATTTTATTTATTTATTTGACAGAGAGAGATCACAAGTAGACAGAGAGGCAGGCAGAGCGGGGGGGGGGGGGGGGGGGGGCCCCCCCCCCCAGGAAGAGCCAAGGGAGGCGTGATCATAGGACTCTGGGACCATGACCTGAGCTGAAGGGAGTTGCTTAACAACTGAGCCACCCAGGTGCCCCTATAAGCTCATTCTTTTCTCCTCTTTATAGAAAAATTCTAGACAAAGTTGTTTATTCTCACTGTCTACCTCCTCTTTTCCCATTCTTTCCTGAGTCCACTTTATTTTTTAAGATTATTTATTTTGGTGGGGGGTAAGGGCAGAGGGAAAAGGAAAGAGAGGATCTAAAGCTGACTTCCCACTGAACTCGGAGCCTAATTTCAAGACCCTGAGACCATGACCTGTGCCAAAGTAAAGAGTCAGATGGATGCTTAACTGACTGAGCCTAGGCGCCCTGAGCCCACTTTCATCAAACTTTTTGTCTCCACCGTTTTGTTAAGCTTCTCTTGTCAAGGTCACTAATGATCTCTGTCCTCTTCTTACTTGTCTTACCTGTCAGACACAGAAAATCACTGCCTCCTTCTTGAAACATTTTCCTCACTTGGTCTATGAGACTTCACCCTTTTCAGATTCTCTTCTAGAGGTGTCTGCATGGCTCAGCCATTAAGTGTCTGCCTTTGGCTTGGGTCATAATCCCAGGATCCTGGGATTGAGCCCTGCATCGAGCTCCCTGCCCAGGAGGAAGCCTGCCTCCCCCTCTTCCTCTCCCCTGGCTTGTGTTCCCTCTCTCACTGTCTCTCTCTCTGTCAAATAAATAAATAAAATATTAGGGGTGCCTGGGTGGCTCAGTGGGTTGGGCCTCTGCCTTTGGCTCAGGTTGTGGTCTCAGGATCCTGGGATCGAGCCCCACATCAAGTTCTCTGCTCAGTAGTGAGCCTGCGTCTCCCCCAAACCCCCCACCAGCCTCTCTGCCTACTTGTCATCTCTGTCAAATAAATAAATAAAATCTTTTTTTAATTTAATTTAATTTATTTATATGAGAGAAAGACAGAGTGAGAGAGCATGAAAGGTGGGTCAGAGGGAGAAGCAGACTTCCCATGGAGCTGGGAGCCTGATGTGGGACTCGATCCCAGAACTCTAGGATCATGACCTGAGCTGAAGGCAATCGCTTAACCAACTGAGCCACCCAGGTGCCCCTCTTTTTTAAAAATCTTTAAAAAAATTCTCTTTCCAGCTTTTAGGCTCCTTGCTCATTCCTACTCATCTTAGAGATCTCTTCAGATCTCTTCTCTAGTATATTCACCTACTGGAAATTTTATCTAACCCCATAGCCTTATCTATTTATTTTTAAATTTGTTTTTGACTTAGAAAACTCCATTTATTAACCTCCAATTCTACTAAAACTAAGGGATCTGTACAAGTGTTTAAGAGGACTTTGAGCTTTTCCCCCAACACTCTGCTCCCTGAAGTCAGCTCGTTTTTGTTTCTGGAGCCTCTGGATGTTTTCTGAGTTGCTAAGAGGACTTCGTGTGCCCATTTCCTTTGCAGCATCTCAGCATTTGTGATCATGATGAGATGCAGAGGGGAAAAGCCAGAAATTACCGAAAGCTACTCTACAGGTTTAGAGAAGTGGGCCCCAAAGTTGATTCAGTGCTGGATCTGGTCCAGGTTGCTCTGGATTTTTCTCTCCATGACTGTAGGCCAGTGGATCACAGGAACCCAGCTGCTCCACGGAACAGCCATCCCTGGAACACTTACTGCGAGCAGCCACAATGTGATGGAAAAGCTGGTTGACACAGCTACTCGGGGCAAGGTGGACAGTTAACTGGCCTCCACAGTAACCTTGCAGAGGACAGCAGTGAGCGGGATCCTGGTGCAGCTGGCCTGTGGTGCCAGCACTGATCCCCCAGCTCGTCATCCGACAGGATGGACGAAAGATGTGGAGAGGCCCAACTCCATACCTTTAAATACTCTCTATTGGGACGCCTGGGTGGCTCAGTTGGTTAAGCGGCTGCCTTCGGCTCAGGTCATGATCCCAGCGTCCTGGGATCGAGTCCCACATCAGGCTCCTTGCTCAGCAATGAGCCTGCTTCTCCCTCTGCCTCTGCCTGCCTCTCTGTCTGCCTGTGCTCGCTCCTGAGCTATCTGACAAATAAAAAATAAAAATAAATAAATAAATAAATAAATACTCTCTATTGAGCCTTCCAAATATGTATGTTTAGCCCCTTTCTCTCCTCTGGATGATTCCAGGTCCATATAACCAACTGCATACTGAAACTCCTCATCGATGTCTAGCAGAATTTCATATTAAACATGAAAAAAAGGTTTTGATTTCAGCTCTTCACTCATCTCATCCCCCAAAATCTGTTCTTTCTTACAAAGTGACATTTCCTGACTTCTAGCCATTCGGCCCATAATGTTGGAGTCATCTTTTTTTTTTTTTTTGGAGTCATCTTAAATACTGTCTTTCTATCACATTCTACATCTGCTATCTCCAATTCTGTTGACTCTACCTTCTAAATATTTCCAAAACCTTACCACTTTTTACTATCTCCATTAATACCATCAACTTCTGCTTGTGTGTATTCCCTTACCTTAATGAGACATTTCCCAGAAATATTATCAGCTATGACAGGAATCATCAGTGTTTGCATTTCGAAGGATTATTTAACCAAAACCCAGCAAACACATATTGAGCACCTACTGTGTGCCAAACATTGTTCTCGGTGCTTGGGGATATAACATTGAGCAAAACAAACAAAATATATACTCTACCCACATGTATCTTCTAGAAGAGGAGACTAAAGAAACAAGGCAAATAAGTACATATATATAGAATGTGAGGTCATGTTAAGTGCTAAAAGGAAAAAATAAATTCAGGAGGGGAGAAATAAAATATTGGGATTGATAAAATTAAAACTTTAAGTAGGGTGGTTGTGGAATGCCTGAAAAAGAAGGTGATTTTTGAAGGATGGGAGGGAGCTAGCAAAGTGAGAAATCATACGCAAAGGCCAAGAGAGCATAGACTGTATGTTCTGAGACTGGTGAGGAGGTAGTGTGGCTGTGGCAGAAAGAACAGGGGAGGGAGGAGGAGGTGATAGAGAGGACAAGGGGCCAGAGGAGTGGGGCCTTACAGGTAACAGTGAACAAATTGCTGTTTACTGTAAGCGATGGGAAGCCATTGGAAGGTTTTGAGCAGATAAATGACATGATTTGACTTAAGCTTTTCAAGGTAATTCTGGCCACTGTGCTAAGAATACACTGCAGGGGTAAGAGTGGAGGAGAACAGGGGTTTTCATAATCCCAGTAAGAGATGAGTGGTTTGAACTAGAGAGATGATAAAGCAGATGATGAGACATGGCCTTATCCTAGATATATTTCAAGAGTAGAGCTGCCAAGTGTTGCAAATGAACGTATGAGTAGCTGGGAAAATAAAGCAGTCAAAGATAACATCAAAGTGAGACACCAAGGGAAGGAGATGGCTGGAACCTAAGGGGGTGAAGATTGCAGGAGAAGGTGACTTTGAGGAGAATCGCAGGAATTCGGTTTTGAATATGTTGAGATTAAGATGCCTATTATGCATGGATCCAATTAAAATATCAAGTTACAACTAGATGGGTGATTCTGGATGAAAGAATTTGGAACATTAAGTGCAGATTACTATAAAAAATTTTTAAATCATTACTTGTAATAGGAAGGAAATGGTGGAAGTAGTCTATGTTTGTCTTAATTATCTAGAGATTTTGAGCAGGACTAAATTATCCCAGGGAGTTAGAAGCTCACATAATTACTGGAAGAGAGAAGTTGAAGTCAGGAAGATTTTTCAGGAAATCCAGAAATACAGTACTCCTAGAGAAGCACCTCCATTTTCTTGATGAAGACTCAAGTAAAATGCTGAGAATGGGAGGGGTAAAGAAGGGTTTGGGGGAGCACGAAATTTGGATTGGTCACTAAAATATTTCCTCTGAGCCTGCTCAGGATTTGTCAAACAAATGCATGGGATTTCAGTTTAGTTTTCCTTTCCTCTATAGCTCTACAGATATTTAAAGTAGTTCTGTTTAAAAGATCTTTCGGGAGCACAGTTGCATCCAACTTGTCAATAGGAGGTCAAGCAGAAATTCAACTCTGAGTTTGTAAAAATGCAGATTTTCAGCCCATCCCAGTGATCCTGACTCATTAGGTCTAAGATGAGGTCCAGGAGGTTTTTTGTTTGTTTGATCGTTTTTTAAGATTTTATTTATTTATTTGACAGATAGAGATCACAAGTAGGCAGAGAGGGAGGCAGAAGCAGGCCCCCTGCTGAGCAGAGAGCCAGACGTGGGGCTAGATCCCAGGACCCTGAGATCATGACCCGAGCGGAAGGCAGAGGCTTAACCCACTGAGCCACCCAGGCGCCCCAGGTCCAGGAGTTTTTAACAAATACCATAAGTGATTTTGCACACTGATAAACCTGTCTGAGTAGCTTGCACACTGCAACTGTTGATAGAAACAGCTACTGACAGGGGTGCCCTCGATTGGTGCTAGAAGCTACCACACTTGCTCTGGTATCAGAGGGAAAAAGTTGTATTGTAACAAAATATCAAAGATCTCCATTATTTTAGAATATCCTTTGTTTATTCTAGAATGTAGCTGAAGGCCCACTGGCTACCTAACAGCTGGGGGAAAAGTAGAGATTTCTGATCTTGTGTTGTAATTCTTAGTGAAGAGCAGAAATAGGAATTCTCTCCAGAACATTTCCTGGGGTTTAGCTCAACAACTCTGGTCTTTGAATCTTATACAAATTTTTAAGCAGTAACTTGGCCATTGAATACCTAAGCAAGATGATGTATGCAGGAGAAACTTAGAAAATATTAGTTTTTCCTACAGCTAGTATTAACTTTTGACTGTATTTGGCAAAGTATGAGATGAAGGCAGAGAGAATCATAGAGCATTTTAAATGTGCAAATAAATACCAGGCAGATCAGCTCCATGGAGTAGCTGTAGATTTTTCTCTTAAAAAGGCTGATTTCATTATAAAGGAGGTTGTTGGTTTTTATGTTTTTCTTTTTCTTTAAATTTAATTAGCCAACGTACAGTACATAATTAGTTTTTGATATAATGTTCCAAGTTTTTCATTTTTGCCTTAGAAGATTATTTAATCCAGGTGTAACTGTATTAACATTAAAGAAGAATTTTAACCATTTAAATAAAATCATATGGCAGCACGTACTTAGTATATTTTCCTAAAAATTTAAAGACTTCTTTTTATTACTAGCAACCACTTAAAAACTCTTAACTAGTCAGCTCAATCAATTAAATTAATCCCATGAAATAAAATGTGTAATAGAGATGATATCTGAAATCATTTTTATTCATGGTTAGAGACTAGGAAGGTTCTTTTGACAAGCCCTTAAAAATCTTGTGGGTGATGTTGAGAACTTCAACGTACAAGTGCTGACTCAGTGGCGGGGTGGGGGGGGTGCTCCTCATTTGATAAGAGTTAGTTCTACACAGAGAACATGAGAATAGCAAACCCCCAAGCTGTACAAAGGCTGCTAGAGTTTTCACATGCTCATTACCGGAATTTTCTAATGCTGAACAACTAAGGAATATGAATATGCAAAACTCATAGACTCTGATCAGCATCTGCCTCTTTCAGCCTCTTCTTCTTCTGAAAAGGAAGTCACTGTGCCTGGGGCTTTCCAAGCTCTCTGTGCTAAATCCCCAAAGCAAGCAGAAGAGAGCAGAGGGGGTGGATTTGTTTGTTTGTTTTTATAGCAAAAACTGAATTTGCCTTTTACAAAGCATGTGTTTTCAGATAAATATCAGAATATAGCCAGTGAGGTCTCATGCCTTTGCCTACCTGCCTACCGAGATGAGTGCACATGGCTGTCTCAGAGGGAAAGAAAAGAAATCTCAATGGCTTGGCATCTTGAATTTACCTGAATAATCTGCAGATTCTCTCAGTTCTCTGTTTCTGATTATTTTCATCCAAAAAAGTTTTTTTTTTTAGACAAGCAGATACACTCTGTACTTAACGTATTTCCGTAATTATCTTTTTGCTCATAAAACAAAAAAAGCTTTCTAAGAATTAGTGATTGTCCATCCAAAGAAACGTCAGGTTTGTATAAGAATGATTAACCCATAAAGAAAGATCTCCTAAATCTATCAGCATACTTTGCCTTTTCCCAAGTTTTACCCAGAGTCACTGCCTTCTCTCCATTATACCCTCTGTGACTTCATTCCCTTCCCTTCGCCCCACCAACCAGCAACCAAACTATCTTGGGACAACAGTACCACCTACTGGTCATGGTAGTAAATTGTCTAGTAGGATTGCTTTAGTCTATGCACAAGCCACATTCTCCCATCATTTTCTGTACGTGAGACTTGTAAATTGTGTTGGAAATTTCTCTTCAATTGCCAATTACATACACCCATGTATGTCAGTCACCAAAAGTAGCCCCAACACCACACTCATCATTTTAAATCACATCCCCATACAGCTCTGTCCATTCCTTTATATGACCCAATGTCCTTCTTTCTCACAACACAAGCTCTTCCACTGTACCCTCTGGAACTCAAGGGCATCAGCAAAATTCCCTATAGCCTCAAGGTCTTCTCCGCATTACTGCCACCTCTTTATTCTAAGTGAAATTTGCTCTTATAGCTGTGAGTATTCACTGCCAATTCTTCCTTCTCCCTAAACATTTTTGCTTCCTTTGAAGCTCAGCTGGAAGCCCAGAAGTCATCTACTTCTCCATGTGTCAGTCTATAGACTTCAGAGTCACTTCTCATCATTCCTTGAAGATTCTCATGCCTGACCCACTATCACTTTCTTCCAGAGGACTTCTCTCACCATTTCTTGGTGATTTCACAATTATTGAGAAGATGCTTGCAATAGCCTCATCTCTCAGACTCTTGCTGTCCTCTCCTCCTATGATCTTATTCTGTACATCAATTCAGCCACTTGCTCTTACGGTCATCCTGCAGATCTTATCAGTACTGGTAACTGTGTTCCCTTCAGGATATCAATTTCATGTACCATATACTCCTTCCACTACATCTCATCTCTCCTCACTGTAACTATTTCTTGAGCCCCAGGAGGAACATCTACCTGTTGACCTTAGCATTTTCCCTTACCACCTCATGTGTTAATTTACCTCCTTAATCAATTAAGACTTAGTGGCTCAACATGGTAATCATTACCTTACACATGTCCCAATTCCCTTGCTCTTCTCTCCCATTATCAAATGTACTTGCTCTTACTCCTGTACAAATACCCACTCCACTCCCTTCTGCCCCTGAACTGTAGAAGGTGATTGAAAGAAAACACACTTATGCAAACAGATCTTACTTCAATTACTGGCTACTAATATGAAGTAGACTCTTAAATTGTTGCCGGGATATTCTACCACTTTTGAATCATCCCATTCCCCTCTTGTTCTTCTAGACAACTATTTTGCACCTTTTTCCTCTCCTTAAATTTGCAACACTTCATCCTTTATTTTCGCTCTTACTTTTAATGATCTTGCTCTTCGTTTTACTAGAAAATAGGGGCAATTAGGAGAAGCTTCCACATGCTCCTAGTATTAAATCTACAAACTTTCCTCCCTCTATGCCCCTCTTCTTGCCTTCTCTTCTATTACATTGAAGACACTGTCTCTGCTCCCACCTGAGGACAACCCCTCCATATACAAAATGGATCTCCTCTTCCATCCAAGAGCATTCTTCCTGGAGTTGCTTGTCTTCTCTGCATCAGCAATATTTCCCTCTTTAAATGGATCATTTTCATCTTTAAAAATAAAACCCAATCTTGACCACATATGCCCCTCCAGAAACTATCCCATTCCTCTGCTTCCCTTTTCAACAAAAATCTTCATAGTAGCGAGCTACATTTGCTATCTGCATTTCTTCTCCTAATATTTCCTGAACCACCTCTAATTAGGCCACTCAACGATCAGCAATAATGTCCATTTTGCCAAGCTAATAGTTATCTCTCAGTTCTCATTGTCCTCCATTATCAGCAACATTTGGATCAATTGATTTCTCCACCTTTCTTAAAATGCTTTCTTTGTTTGGCTCTTTTTCATCTTCCTATGTCTCAGATCATTCTCCCTATCATATCCTTTCTCATATTCCAGACCTCTAAACTCAACAATGCCAAAGGATTCCATCCTCAAATCTCCTTATCATTCACTCTTCACATGATCTCACTCAGTCCTCTAACATTAAATGTCGACTATCTATAGATTATTCCAAATTTCTATTGATAGTTCAGACCTCTCCTTTGAACTCTGTATTCATATGATCAACCCCTATTTGATTTGATATTATTATACGGAATTCTAACAAGCATCTCAAACATAACATATCCTAAACTCAACCCATGGTCACATCTCTCAAGCATGTTCCTTTCCCTGCTTGTGTTTATTGCTATAAATGGCAACCTCATTCTCCCAGTTTCTTGAGCCCAACATCTTGAGCCATTCTTGACTCTTTTGTTACTTTTGTTACAGACACTAAAAAATACAAAAAAGTAGATTGAACTTTGATTTCACTTTTTTCATTCACGCTTCATATCCATCAACAAATCCTATTTGTTCTACCTTCAAATAAAATATAGATCACTTCTCAGCATCCCTACCATTTTCACTCTCACCCACCTACAACTGGTACTGGAAAAGTCTTCTAACTGTTTAATTTCTGCCTTTTCCACCATATTTTCAAAACAACAGTTAGAGTCATTTTTCTGAAATTCATGCAAGATCATATCACTATTCTGCTCAAAGCTCCCTTCTCATCTCCCTTAGAGGAAATTTTAAAGTTCTTAGTATATCTGTGTCCTACATCATCTGACCCACTGCCATGTCTTATTACTTCTCTACCCATATCTTCCTTCTCTCGTCTGGTTTTCTTTCTCCTATAACTCATTGCCCATACTCTGGCCTCAGAATCTTTGCACTTCCTCTTACTCTGCCTAGAATGTCATTTCTTTACAAAAAGTCCTTCCCTGACCACCCTACATATGAGCATCTTCCTCCCTCCACCCTCATCACTTAGATCCCTTATTTTGCTTTATTTTTCTTCATGTTTCTCATCTCCTCTGGCAGTCCTTGTTTGTTTCATATTTCTTCCTGCTAGAATAGAAATTCCATGAGAGTAAAGACTTTGTTTTATTTACTGGTTTTTACTTAGTGTTTTCAACCTTGCTCAGTGCATGACAGGAACTAAATAAGTATTGCCATACAAATCTTTTTTTATTTTCTCTAACTCTTGCATCCTCATCTCTCATCTTCTACGTCTTCTGTCTTTCATTGCTTTTCTTAACATGTATTTTCCTAGCATCTCCCAAAGTAACATAATCTAGGACAAAATAACAACAAACAGTAACAATAACAATGCCTTTAGGACCCAGGTAAATAAAGGTGTAAATCAGCGGGGTATAGAAATACAGGTTGGGTGGAGTGCATCCACCCCACCCCAAACTGTTCAAATTCAAATTTTAAGAAGTAAAACAATTCATCTCTAAGACAACTTTGGGCAGCAGGCCTGCATTTGCCACCCTCATCCTGGCAGTGCCCTTTAGCTCTTGTAGCCAAGAAAATGCCATACACTTTGAGATTAAATTTGACAAAATACAAACACACAGTATTTCATCACTTTCAATTTCATGTTTCTCTCCAACACTTCATTTACTTTAAATGAAATCCACTTTTCCTCACGTTCTAGCATTTGAAGCGTTGTCTTTACGTTTTCACTATTGGCATTTTGACCTGTTTTATAAAATAGCCTTTCTACTACTCTTATGTGAACATTGATATTTAGTACATAGTATTTTATAGACAGTTTATATGGCCTCCAAATCCCAAACACAACCAATATGGTGACTCTTCTTACAGGAAGCAGACGGGATTAATGAACTGTGATCAGTGCCTATTTTTCCTAAGCAAGGTAGACCAAAATCAGAGTGCCACTTTCTAGTAGACCAAAGAAAGAAGATACGTTGTGTTTGAAAATCCTCAGCTTAAAGATCCTTTGTTTAAAAATCTTGCTTGTTTGTATAAAAGAACAGGGAAACAAGGGCCCCTCGGGGTTCCCAGACAAGGTAAGAGCTGTGTTGGATGTTCACATATGGCTGTAGTCTGTGCCCTACTCAACTAGAATGAACCAGAACCCAACCCTTGACCCTACCTTTTCACACTCCTCTCTGAGTCATCACCCAGTGATGTGAACAATGAGTCACCTTCTGCTGCTCCTTCAAAGGCTGAGTCTTGTCTGGACCCTGCACCATTTCCACAAGGGGAGGATTCGAACAGCAGGCAGGGGGTGGATCATTGTGTTGTGTATCACCTGTTTATTCCTCAGCACTGCCTCTGACTGGGAATAGGGAATAAAGGGCGGGGCTTTTGAGGTCCAGTAATTCTGTTTCACCGTAAGTTTTAAAAATCATGCATATTCCGCCCTGCCCTCTTCATTCTTGGGATTACTTGAATGATTCCCCAAAATGCCTGTGTGCGTTTCAGCCCCTGCTTGTTAACAGTTTAGAAAATGAGTTCTAAGCAGCTGGCTAATGGATAAAACTTTGAAATCCCACCCAAGTATAAATTGGGAATATTGCTTCCTCTCAGACAGGACCAAATTTGAGAGAGGAATGCTCCGGTCAGACTGGGTGGCTGCAGATGAATGTGTGGGGAGCCCAGCCCTGGCCTAGATATTATGGGTGTAGGCAGACCTGTAGGAAAGCAAGACCTCTGAAACACATGGGTTGTTCTCTTCAAGAGCATGATTTAATATCGCAGACAAAGACATTTTGCGGAATGAACCAGGTAACACTCAAGAGTGGGTGATGGAGAGAGCTAGACAAGCATGTCCATCCAAAATGGACTCTGAAAGAAGTAGGATTCAGATGTTCCATCTCAAATAAGGAAACTGGCCAAGCTATGAACTGCGTCGGCAGTAAAAGGTCACATTGGCTCTGGCTCCCGAGCTCAGTCATAAGATTTTCTGCTGCGGAGCTGAGTCCTAATATGCAAACAGAAAAGTCAAACTCTGAGGCTAACAGGAAACAGTATATTCTCCGAGGTCAAATTTGCTGAAACTTCTGAATAAGGAACGAAAGGGCAAGCAGACCCAAGACCCTGGCGAAATCAGGACCCTGTCCCCTGAAGCCAATGACTGAGTGGGAAAATAATTTCATATCCTCATGCCTGGATTTTTAAGTGCAGAAAGCAATATAGTGTGGCCAAAATATGGAACATAAATTTAATAAAATGAGTTTTATGAGTTGGGGCATGGCAGAGCTTCCCTAATTAAACTTTATCCTCACGTTAGGGCAATTTTCTTCTTTTTGAGGCCAGCCTACCCTTTATTTCTTAACTTCCTGTCATTCTTTTTATTGGCAAAGCAATTGTTTTTACTAAAACCAGTGGACAGAGCTCATAAAGTGACATTGTTTTGCCCATACTCTGCATTGTTGAAAGATATAAGGAATAAGTATACACTTTTGGAGTGGAAATAAACCACCCAAGTATTACTCCTCTTGGGAAACTGTGCCCATGATTATAATTTTAAAGTAGGTTTTCTGGATGAAGATTAGAAAAATATCCCTTTTCATATAGGAAAACAACGTTTGCTTTTGGACATATTATATGAAATAGATTTCAGATTAAAATATTAACTCATAGGATTGAAGGAAGAAGTCCCCCAGAGGTTTTTAAATATATTCTCTTTGGTCAGAAAATCATACCTAAACCTATCGTGACTGCCAGAAGCATTGCATGAAAGCAACTCCAGGTGACTTGTTAGACCCCACAGCCAAAATTGCTACCTGGGATTATATCCACAGGGAACATAAACTTGTGATAGAAGTCTCTAGAAACTTTTACCAAGAAAAAAAATTGTTTGAAGTTTCATGATTAACTATCTTGATCAGTTCTTGAAAAGTTAACCAATTGTATACCGAGCACTATCCATTGGGAAAGTACCAGTACCAAACTGACTTTGATAATTTAAGGCAAAATCCACCTAAAAAGATCTTAGTGACAAAGTTTTATAAATCACTTGCTTTATTATATCAGATTAACTTTAGACTAGACAGACATTTAGGAGAATGTTTAGATTAATGAGCTCTAGTCCATTCAAAAAGAGTCATAGTGTCGTTTGTGGAAGGGGATGAAACACATAAGACCATTAGATATAGTTCTGTTGTTGCTTTTAGATAAAAGACACTAAACTGAGTGTAGTGATAAAACATACCACATTCTTTGAAGTCAGTATTTCCCAAGGTATCAGTGTAGTCTACCTGCTGGGATTCTATAAAGAAATGCTGAGTGGTGTTGGCAATAGCTTCAGACTGTTTTCTTTGAAAAAATAAAAATGATCCTGATTTTATGGACCACCAGATGCCATGTTGGATGCAACTGTTACAAGAAGACCACAAGAACTTCAAAGCGGCTTGTCTAAGATGGTTTCATGAGGCAGTCTCTGTAAGATTAATTTGTTTTTGTTATTTGTTTTTTCATGTATTTGTTATTTGACTTTTCATGAAATGAAAAAAAAAATCTTCCAGGGATTTTGGCAACGCGAAGTGAGTGGGGTGGTGTTGAAACTATAGGGGTAAATAGAGAAGAATCTGGAGAAGGGGACCCTGTTCATCAATATTCAGTTTTTCTCTCAGAAACAAAAGTTTTTGAATATAAATATAGGTGGATACCTTGCTGCGGGCTATGTTCCACAGAACCTAAATAAAATGATGCAAATGTTGGTTCAGTCGTGTCTCTTAATGTCACAATATAGGCTTTTTCTTAATTTCCAAAAGCAGAGTAGGAAAATTTAAAAAGCAAACTGGTGTTCAGGCATATTTTACTTCTATTTTAATAAACCTTTGTTTATGCCTAGAGGTGCCATTAGATTACGAGGCAGACTTGAATATACAGGTCCCTGGGGACTGGCGTTGCCGAGTGAATATTGTTGGGCGTTTCACTTGAGGCTCATTCACGGCTCTGTTTACACGCAGCTGCTGGACACAAGATTGGAAACATAGTTTGTGCTTTATCTATATCCCTATTGTTTTTCTATCAGCCTTGGAGATGAATAGTGATTTATGATGGGGATCAAATGACCACGATAGCAGGTTTGAAAAAAATATTTAAGACATCTCTAGTCATTTTTCCTGTTACAGTGGAAGATAATTTAATTTCTTTTTCATTTGAAGAACTGACTGAAAATACAGTGGTTGATGTTAAACAGTACGATGCCTCACTGGTTCCCAGCCTTCAGTGCCAAACTTGGCCTGAGAGTCAAAGGGTAGGAGACTGGGTGTACCTGAAGGAAAACTGAGAAGAAGTCAACTTTCACTTGTACAAATATTCACCACTTATGTAGTTCGGAAAATCAATCAGAACATTGCCATGAAATCCGAGCCTAAATGTGTTTGGTACGTTACTTCTAATTATAATATTTAGATTATAAATAATTAATCATGTATCAGTACAATGGGTTAATGGCATTACATTTCTTTTGATGGGTGATCTTGATTTTTTTCCCTAGAACCTAAAAAATAAGACTGCTGGGCACCTAACTGGCTCAGTTGGTGGAGTGAATGACTCCTGATCTCGGGATTGTGAGTTCAAGCCCCACATTCGGTGTGGAGATTACTTAAAAATAAAATATTTAAAAAAAAAAAAAAAGAATGCTACCAAGAAACTGAGACTCATGGCTCTCTGTTGATTTTTTTTAAGTTTACAATGCAATCTGAGTAGAGAAATCTATTCAGTGATTTAAAATGCATTTTTATATTGCTTTCAGGTGCTAGAAGCAACTATTACAGCAGCAGGATAAAAATCAGAAAGTCATGCTGGCAAAATGGAGTTGTTTTCTTCTGCTAAGTGGAAGTCAGAGAGCATTCTTAACTTTAAGAACTGGTGGGACTAAGCGTATGACTTCCCGCTATGGCTCTCAGGACTGTCAGCGGTCATTCTGTTTGACTGCCCAGCAAAGCTTTGAAAGCGTGGTTATTGAAAGCCTGTTTTCCTTATTTCGAAAATGTCAATGATCCATGAGTCAGGCCAAAAACTTGAGTAATTAATAAACTTTTCTAGCATTACAAATAATGTAATGAGCCCTATAGTAACTACTCCCAATTATGTAGAATTGTATGTACGTTGTATGGGGATATATACTAAAAATAAATATTGGACAAAATGCAAAGAAGAAATGTAAACTGTTAACATCTTTTGAGAATGCAATTCTGGACATATCTATTAAAGTTACAAGTAAACACACCTTTTCCCTGAGCCATCCCATAAAAATAAAACTTATCAGCACATGAGGGTATGTGTGCAAGGATGTTTACTGGAGCTTTGTTCATAGTGGCAAAAATCAAAATACAAAGGAGTGCCCATCCCTAAGGGTCCAGATAAGCAAACTGTGGTTCATCCACACCACGAAAGAGAATGGGTTAGATCTGTATTAGTTGATTTGGAGGGATTTTTTTTAAAATTTATTTATTTGACAGAGATCACAAGCAGGCAGAGAGGCAGGCAGAGAGAGAGGAAGGGAAGCAGGCCCCCCACCAAGCAGAGAGCTGGACGCGGGGCTCGATCCCAGGACCCTGGGATCATGACCCCAGCCGAAGGCAGCAGCTTTAACCCACTGAGCCACCCAGGCGCCCCGATTTGGAGGGATTTTTTACACTATGTGTTCAAGTGAGAAAAACAGTTTTCTAACTTTTTTTTTTATGGTAGTGGTGAGGGGCGATGGAGAAGAGAGAGAAGGGAAGGAGATAAATTGAACAAAACATTTTAAAACTAACCGCAGTACAGTATGTATATAATATGATCCTAATCACTCAAAAATTTACATTTAGGTCTGCATATATGAGTCTGATGTAAGAGTTACCAAAGTGTTAATAGTCGTTATCTTGTCTTGGGTGAATTTTAGTTTCTTTCTCAACGTTTTTGTTGTGGTCGTTCTGGTAGAATAGAATTTAACATATTTTATTTGTATAATAAGTTGAAAAGAAGCTTAAAGAATTATCAGTAAAGTAGCAATTTCAATGTTATAAATAACATTTAAAGAAAAAAATTTAAAAATGCAGAGTATATAAACAGGTTTTCAAAAGGTTAAAAATAATATGTTTTCAAATATGAGGCTTAGTATATACTCCAGACAACTGGTAAATTTTTTTTTAATTTAGCAGGTTTTTAAAAATTTGCATGAAGGATTTATATTATGCTGATATGTTATAGCCAAAGTTCATAAAGTAGACCATTTGCAAACTCTGCTTCTGTTCACAGGCCCTTAATACCAACTAGATGATCTGTCAAATTGGATACTCAGGATTGGAAATGTTGGGTTTGATACAGAGAGCTAGAATGTATAGTAGAGTCTGCTGGGAGAAGTTAGGTCCCAATTTCCTCCAAGGACTTGAAGCACACAAGCCCAAGGTTTCCAACAAACCAAGAAAAGCCATCTAGAGATATGTATGTGTCACAACAAAATGGATTTTTCTTGGCTTTGAATATAGTGACATGAGGATCTTGGTTGCCATCTATAGAAATAACAGTAACATCCTTAGGTGGGGAAAAGGTCTTTCTCCTCTACCTTCTAAATTCTTACCTGGAATCTACAACACAATTAAGTGATCATACACAGCACGACAAATTAATAAGAGAAATCTTATGTGACACAGAAGACTTCGTAAGGAAGTAAGACCCGAAGAAGTGAAAAAACCTGTGTTTTATGAGGCTTGATGAAGGGAGGGAGAGTTGTGGGAAAAAGTGGTAAGAAAAGAAAGGATGGGGGAAGCAGCAAGGCCTGCTCATTCAGATTCCTCTGGGTGTCCCTCAGTCTTCACAGGTGAGGATGTTCTTTCTGAGGAAGGCACCCCTCATGTGGAGATTTTATGACCTACTTCAGGAGAAGGTGAGAAAGTCCTGCCAGCCCTCTGCCATTTCTTAAATCCTTCAGCTTAAAGTATTCAATATGTCAAGACGTCTTATGTTGGGGTATGGAGTATGGGGTTCTGAGCGCTGTCACCACCATTGCTGATCATTAAGGATGGACTAGGCACTGAAATTACTGGTTTCTATGCATCGTCTAACTGAATGCTTCAACAACAGATAAGCCATGTTATTTTCACTCAATTTGCTCTCACTTCAGTCAGATCTCAAACAGCAGCTCCTCTGAGATGCATTCCCTTGTCACTCTGCCTAAGTTAGAACATCTAACAGGGGTGTGGTTATACTAGTTGAGAGCCTCTGAATCTTCTAGAACTTCTTAGGCACTCAGTCAGTATGTGTTGAATGAATGAGTGATTTTTATTTTTCCAATCATGTGAGGTCATAAGCCTCAACCTCTCGGGTTCCTTTATTCTTTCACTTATTCATTCAACAAACATTTATTAAGCACTGACTATATTCCAGGTCTGTTCTAGGACTTTGGAATGTCCACTGAACAAAGAAACAAAGTTCCTGCTTCCTTGGAGCTTACTTTTTAGTCATTAAAATATTAAATTCTTTTTTTTCTACATAGTTTCACTGATTGCCATAAATGTAGTAACAAATAAATAGACACTGTCCCAGTTGCCTTCTATAGCATTTTAAAAATGTAGACATGCTCTTTTCAGAATTATAGAAATTAGCAAAACCTTTACATTTCATTTTTTGTAAATATGTAATTCTATACTTGAGTACTTGGGGAATCTTAGATGGCTGAAGACGTAAAATGGACTTATTATAAGCTAATAATAGAAATGCCTATTTAATAAAGCCATTGTCTTAATATCCAAGGTCATGATAAAGAGGTCAAAGAAGAATTAATTTTGAATCCATTTTTTTCTATTCCTTGGTTGTATCGTTAGATTTTAACAACTGAAAAAATGGTTTTACCAAGCTTAAAATCTTACATCCACATATTCTCTTCTTAGGAAAAAAAGAATGTTCTGTAATTGCCTATACAAAAGCTCTTATCAGGATAGGGGAGAAGCAAATGAATTCATGTGGATTTTCATGATTGTAATGTACTACATACAATTTTATATGAAATATAATTTTTTGGTAAAACTTCAAGAACACAAAAATGGAGACTTTAACAATATCTATACATATGTAAACAGGTTTGGATTAAGAAAAATTAAAGTTAGTGATACGTTTCAACTATGCTCCACCTTAATGAAATGAATGCCTGACTCTAAGAATAACCAATGTCAAGTCTACATTGGTCATTGAAGATAGTGTAAGAATAAGAATAAATAAGAACAAGAATAAACCAAGAATTCACTTCGCTGCCAGATCAAATTTATAGGTCTTGTAGAATGCCAAAAATCAAGCTCAGACTGCTAGGAAATTGTATCTTTTGGTATTTTTCCTTGATAATTGAATGGGGTGGATTAATATAAACACAAAAAGTAAGATGTTCTTCAATGTAGGTAAGAGAAGATTTTGATTCAAAGCACGAGATTAAAACTGATGCTTGGCATTTATGGGATAATCCCCTACAGAGGATAGTGTTGTCAGGGAGGACTGGTCCCATAGCTGGGCTTTTCCCCATTTTGTATACAGGGGCTCTCCTATAATCCACAGCTATCTTAGATAATGTCCAGCATACCTGATCTCTCAGGGGCATGGTGACCTTTTATCTTTTCTATCAATTGTTGCCCAATTCTCCTTAGTTTCTTTGCATAGGGTTTTCCACACATCACACAGTAAGTGTTTGCTGGGGTTAGAGAAACATAAGAGGTATACATCATTTACTGTTCTGGGAGTGTGAGTGGCAACTTCTAGAGGAAGAGACACTTAAATTTGAGTCCTGAGGAGTGAGTAGAAATTGTGCCAGAGAGAAAAACCACTAGGGCAAGAGAAGACAAACTGAATCAATGAAACAGGAGAAGTTCTAGATAACAGAAGTCTTGGTACTTTATGCCGAGGAGGCTGGATTGAGTCTGATAGGCCAAGACCACCTTGATGGGTTTTAAGTAGAGTAGTTAAAACTGAGATTTGGGTTCTATATAAATAAGGTAACTCAGCTACAGATTTGACATGAGAAGGAGTAAAAGGGATGGCAAATGGTTAGATGCAGGAGCCCAGTTGGGAGGCCATGTAATAGTTCCATGTTTCACTAGTGACCAGAGTAGCTGTACACAAAACAGCAAAATTAAATTCAGCAACATGTGTCATGGAAGCCTTTAATTTTGAGAACATCCCTTTATTGCAAATATGACAAGAAGTGAGAGAATGTTACCATTTCCCTTTTTGACTCTGCTCAGATCCCACAAAATGAATTGATGGTGCAGGGGGCAGAGATGCAGGCAAGTGGTGCTTTGGCCTTAGTACGGAGACTTGCTAACAACTCGCCCCTGTGTCTAATCTCTCCCACCCCACCAAGATAAAGAGACAGATACGAAAAACATGTAGAGCTGGAATCCAAGGGACTCGAGGATAGGCTGCAGGAGGTGAGCAAGAGAAGACCTTGAATGGCTCCCCAGTTTGCCATTTGGGGTGACTGGGAGAGCAGGGTTGTTGAGAATGCTTAGGTTGGCATTTCTCAAAATAAAACTTTCATTAGAAATGAAAACAAGTAAAAGCAGGAGCATAAAAGCACAGCAACACATAATTTTATACAATATGGGCTCCTAATTAAACATTAATTAAGATCTAGATATTAATTGAATAGTTGATTGGTTATCACAGTTTGGAAACCTTCCTTGGATATTTCTTCCTCCTATCGGCTTCAGTTCTCCTATTCACTCAAAGGGAGAGTCTTTCCTACCTGCAGACTGGTAGGAATTTTTGTAATGAGTCAGCCAGTAAGATTCCCAGATTAGAGAATGACAACTTTATAAGAGATGCCAGCTTCTTATCCAGAGATTTCAGAAACTGCAGTGGGTTAGTTCATTGAAAATGGCTGTTAAAGTAGGGATATCTATGAACTATATTTTTCAGAGTCTAGGTTTCTACATACTTCATCTGTTGTATATGTGTATATATACATATATATCCTAAAAATATATTTTGAAATATATATTGAAAAGATTGAAAAATTGAATAGACTTCATCTGTTATATATGTGTATATATACATATATATCCTAAAAATATATTTTGAAATATATATTTTAAAAATATATATTTTAAAAATATATATTGAAAAGATTGAAAAATTGAATAGACTTCATCTGTTGTATATGTGTATATATATCCTAAAATATTTTTTATATATTTTATAAAATATATTTTACATATTTTTATAAAATATATATTTTTATATATATGCACATATACACATATGTATATGTGGATATATATACACATAAACAACAGATGAAGTCTATTCAATTTTTCAATTTTTTCAAATTTTCAAATTTTTCAATTGAAATTTTTTCAATTTTTCAAAAAATGTCTATTCAATTTTTCAATCTTTGGACATTAGGTTAAGGCTTTTTCTTTCACTTTTGCACCACCTTTCTTGAATAACCACAGCCATATGCACCATGTACAATTTTCAATTTCCATTGGAAGTTGTAATAAGAATTGCGAGGTAAATGTGCCCTGGTGGCTCAGTTCAGGTCATGATTTCAGCATTGTGAGATAGGATCCCCTCACCCCCACTATGGGAGTGTGTGCTCAGAGAAAAGTCTGCTTGAGATTCTTTCCTTCTACCTCTCCCCTCAAACTCTCCTTTCTCTCAAACAAATTTAAAAAAAAAAAAAAAGCCAACCTTTTTTTTTCCATGCCCAGCACGAAGCCAACCTGAGATCATGACCTGAGCTGAAATCAAAAGTTGGAGCCTTAACCAACTGAGTCACCCAGGTGCCCCAATAAATAAATCTCTAAAAAAAAAAAAAGAATTATGAGGTAATGTCAATATAGAATCTTAGCTTTTTTGTGGATTTCCCCCAGAATTTTCTGGTGTCTCACCCACATATATATACTAGCAATGTTAAACAGTGTTTCTAGAGCATTCTAGTTAGTCTTCATAGAAACAATAAACCTTTGGGGGAGGAGCAAGATGACAGAGGAGTAGGAGACTTAAATGTCTTGGGTCATAGGAATTCAGCTAGAAAGTTATCAAA
Organism: Taxidea taxus jeffersonii; assembly: GCA_003697995.1. NCBI lineage: Eukaryota > Metazoa > Chordata > Mammalia > Carnivora > Mustelidae > Taxidea > Taxidea taxus. The sequence continues at coordinate 1,142 of RCUC01112515.1, read as the reverse complement.
CCATTCTGAACACCTACAAACTTGAAAGGAGATCAAAGAAAAGAATAGCAGCAAGTCTATGAACAGGAAAGTGACCACTTTCTGGAAGGTAGGACATGCAGAGAAGTGAATCCAAGGTGATATTTGGGAAGATGGACTATGGGGAGAGGGACCCTCTGTCAGCAGGCTCCTGGCAAGTGATAGAGCAGCAGAGCACAAAATCAGACCTTTTAAAAGTCTGCTCTGCTGAACGATGTTGTTCCAGTGGCTAACTGTAGGGTAGAACCCTCCCTTGGATAGTGTGGTCTCAGGACCCTCGGGGTCACAGAAAGAATGGTGGTGCCTGAGTGTGGCAGAGCTTTCAATATCAGAAGGGGAAGCCGGCTGCAAGACAGTGGGCTCTCAGCTTGGAGTTGCCATAAACCATGATCTGCAGCACAGGTGGGACACTACTCTTGGAGCAGGGACCCCATAAGTGGCATATCCAAGGACACTCCCCTTCCTCCCTGGGAAGAGTGGCATGGAAGCACACTGCAGGAATCTGCTAGGTTTGGAGACTCTGAATAGGGCTGTATGCCAGAGATAGAAACACTCAGTCCACAGACTGGGTGAGCTCAGAGTGCAGACAGAAACCAGAGAGACAGGAAGGATTGACTAGTTTTCTCTGAGGGCGCACTGAGGAGTGGGGCCCCAAGCTCTTGGCTCCTTGGTGGCCAGAGATTGGGAGGCCAACATTTTCATTCTCCTCCTTCAAAGCTGTGCAGAAAGCTTTCAGGGAACAAAAACTCCAGAGAGCAAAAGAGACCAGATTACTTAGCATGGCCCCTGGTAAGGGTGATGCAGTTCTGCCACGGGCAAAGACATTTGAGAATCACTGCAACAGGCCCCTCCCCCAGAAGATCAGCAAGAACATCCAGCCAAGACCTAGTTTACCGATAAATGAGAACTGTAAAACTCCAGCACCAAGGGAATACAGGACATGGAACTCATGGCTTTTCCCCCCATGATTCTCTAGTATTTCAAAGTTAATGTTTTAAAAGTTTCTTTCTTTTTAAAATTTTTCTTCTTTCCTTTTTCAACCAACAAGTTATCAATTCATCATATTCTATCCCTTCATTGTGTGTGTGTGTGTGTGTATACACACTATGTGTATATATATATAT
>RCUC01112514.1:0-60455 GCA_003697995.1 Taxidea taxus jeffersonii | reverse complement strand
GCCCTACCCTCACATTCTCCAGAGTGAAAGGGAAGAGAGGGAGGGGCGGTTAGGGACCCCTACTGGGGGAGTATGAGAGAGGAGGGGCCATTTTAATCCACCAGCAAGTGAGAGAGAGGGGAGGAGCTGAGTCTTCAAGCGCAAGGAGTTACATCTCTAAGTGGGACTTGCTGGTGACCTGAGCTAGCAAGATGGGACACAGGAAAAGCCCTGCCCTGGGCCGGGAGTCAGGAGGAAGAGAGAAAAACATAGCTCTGTGGCTTTCTCTCCGTCCCTCTGTCATCTGCCAGGTTCTGTGTATCCTCAGGCTCTTTGCTACTTGCTATCCCTCAGCTAGAATTCCTTCTCATTTCTTAGTTGGGTTCAGGCTAGTTCTTCCTCCTCCTCATTCGGATCAACTACATACTATTTTCTGGGAGATGCCTTCCCAGATTACCTCCATCACTCTCTACATTCACGCTTGTCCGTAGCACTTACCAGTACCAACAGTAACTAGTTCCTGTGTTTGTCACCCCCATGAGACTCCCTTGAGGGCAGAGATTCTGCCTGCCTTGTTTACCATTGTGCCTAGAACAGGGACCAGCAGTAAATAACTGTTTACTCTTTACTCCACTCAGAAGGGCTGTGACTCACCGTGTCACACTTACTGGCCTCTGGCAGTAAGTCTTCCTGAGAGAAGGATCTGCCACTTGCTCCTTCCTGGAAGGGCTTCAAGAGGGTAGGCCTCAAATTGGTAACACTGACGCTTCTACACATTTTGGGGGGAAGAGGAGGAGGCCGCTTAGAGGTGGTCTGGGTCCTGCCTGGGGGTTCCTGAGACAGGCGCAGCTCCTCCATGGAGCCATGAAACACCTTTGGCCCTGGAAACAGAGAAATGGGAAGAGTGGGGGCAGGCGATCAGAGGGGTGATCTTAGCTGGATCCCTCATCCTGGGGATTCACAAGGAAGACAAGAGCAGGGGGAGCTGTGCAAAAGTTCATGAGACCTAGAAAGTGTAAGAGTAGAAGGAGAGGCAATGGGGACACTATGACAGGCATGAAGAGTAGGCTGATCAAAGGGAAATAAGAGAAGGGGGTCAGCAGAGGCCTTGAGGGAGAGAGAGCCTTCCAATAATTCCTAGAAGCCAGGGAGGCAGGAAGGGGAAGGGAGTACTCACCAGGTGTCCAGAGGGATTGGCTGAGGGGGATGGTGGTTGGGCTCTGGGATGGGATAGATTCCTCTGTCATGTAGGCAGCTGGGACAAAGATGGGTCGAGAAGTGGGGGGTGCTCCCAGGCGCCTTGCCAGCCACCAGTCTGAGTTGGTCTTTCGAAGCAGTAGAAACCTGTCCCCTTCAGCCAGGGATACTTGCCGGCCATCTGCCCCAGTGTAAGTGAAGGCATAGAGGGCACAGAGCTGGGATCCCCGAGAAGGGTTTTGGGGCCCCAGCCCAAGGCTCCCCCAGGTACTCGACCACCACCGGCCTGACAGCATTGTAGTCCGTACTGTCACCTGTGGGAAAAAGGGGTGTTGGAGATCCAGCAAAGGATGAAACTGGCTGCTTCCAAGCAGAGAGACATGGTTTTAAGAGCAGCGTAGGGAGATAGGGAGAAATGTAAGGACAGGAACCTCACAATGAGAGCAGAGGGTAAAGCAGAGAGCCTGGGTGGGGGTCATCTACAGGTTTAGGGGACTAAGAACTCCCCAGTGATGTGACTGGTAAGGAAGTATATAAGTAAGGTGAGAGAGGATGTGGTCAGCAGAGCTAAGAGGCAAGCAGGGCAGGAAATCAGGGGAGAGAGGCTAGCTCGGTGATTGTCCTCCAAGAAACTTCTGGGGCCTGTCACAAAATCCACAGGCAGGAGGAGCGGGTCCTGGGTGGTGGTAGGATTTTTGAGCTGGACAGAGGAAGATGAGGAGAGAGAATCAGCCCTGAGACAAAACACAGGCAAAGAGACAGGAATTAATGACAAAGATAAAAAGTTTGTGACCTTTATTAAATGTACACAGGCACCAGTGTTTCCGTCCCCAATAGCCTCAGACCCAAAGCTGTGTGCTTCCTGTGCAGACTCTGAGAGACACCAAGACAGAGAAACCAGAGCCAGAGAACTGTAAGACCAAAGTAGAGAGAAAGAGAAAGTAGCTGGGAGAAACACAAAGGGGTTCCAAGTTAGAGGAAGAGGTGAAAATACCATCCTCTCAATCCAGGGTATGTTTTGGGAGCCTAGAGGCCTTGAAACAATACACTGTACAGAGCCCCTGAGGCGGAGTCCTACTTTGTTGTGTGGGTCCCTTCATTCATTCTCTTAACAGGGATTGGCTGAGCGCCTCCTGCGTGAAAGGAACAGTGTTAGGTCCTGGAGATAAGAGAGGGGAAGGAGTAAGACACAGCCCTTGCCCTTGTGGAGCTTAAGGACATATCTTAACTAATGACCCAATACATATATTAACTACAATTGAATCAAGGACTCCGGATAAGTATTACAGTGTGCCGTGACCGCACATGGGGGTGGATGGGGGACTGATGTTGGCTTTTCCTTGGTGGAAGGTGGGAACTGACTTCCACTGTCCATTGCCAGGGCTTTAAGACGTACCCTGGTGATTCCCCCTTACCTAACCACTCTTGTTTTGCCCTTCTTTCAGTTTCCCCACTGCACAAAGTGAGGCTCTAGGTCTGGCTTTGGAGAGGTCCGGTTTGGACTGCCCCTCCCCCTTGGTGACATCGAGAGCCAGCTCTCCTCCTCTGGCGTGATTTGAGGACTGGTTCCCAGCATCAGGATTTGGCCTCACTGATTTTCCTTCTTAGAAGGCTCCACTTTTATTTATCATTGGAGAACCCTACCCCTCAATATTCATTCCCACCTCCAAAATAGTCCCCAACTTCATCCCATTTGTTCATCATTCATTCATCTGGTGTTTGCTAAGTCCTCACATCTCCTCCTCTTCTGCCTTCTCTGCCAACTATTGCACTTTATCCTCTCCCTCCTTTTAAACATATTCACGTCTCAGCCATTTTTGGCCAAACTCCCCTTTTCTATACTCCTGGAACCACCCTATCCTTCTCTAATCCTCTTTACAGGCAAACTTCCTGAAAGTGTTGCCTACATATGGAGGTCTCCATTTCTTCTTCCCTTACTCCCTCACCTCTTCAAGGCTCCTCTTCCCTAGGGTCACCCCTGACTTTACAGGGATGCTTTGCTGGCGTTATATTGCTTGACATCTCAGCAGCAGCCAACACAATTGACTATTCTCTCAATCTACAAACACAAAGAAGGTGTCCTTACCTTCCTACCAGTCCCTTCTCTGTTGCATAAGGAAGGACTTTGCTTGTTCCTTAAACCCCAGAGGTCTGTCATAGATTTTGTGCCCTTTGAACTCTATACACCCTATATATATAGTCTTATTTTCTCCCCAGCTTAAATGACACTCATGTGCTGCTGATTATGCTATCTCCAGTCCAGATCTTTCTCTGGAGCTCCAGTTTAATCCACTGTCCACTGAAAAGCACTTGGATATTTCACAGTGCCCAAAGTAGCACAAATGTAGTATGTTCTAAACTGAACTTGTCAGCTTTCCCCACAAACCTGTTTCTCCTCCAGCACCACTATTTGGTTAGATTTGAGTTCAATAAATATTTATTGGATGCTTGCTACCATATGTGCCAGGCAGGAAACATGTGCTAGGCATTGTTGATTAAGAGGACAAATATGGCCCCTGCCCTCTCATAACAAAATACAGTGTGATATCCATTATGATAGGGAAATACTATCTGTTCAAACACATACAATACCCATTGTGCATGCCAGAAACCTGGCAGCCAACCTTAATTTCTTTTGTTTTCTCACTACTCCTATTTAACTGATTACTACATCTTTTCGAACTGCCTTCTTCCTTTCATCTCTATAGCTATCATCATCCTTAGTCTGGATGATATAGCCTCCTAACTAGTCTCCTTGCATATGGCCCTCCTCACCTCCAGTCCATCCTGGCACAGCAGCCAGAGCGAACTTCCTAAAGCACAAAAATGCCTTGCCATGTTCCTGACATAACTTTTCAAAGGCTCGGGGTGCCTGGGTGGCTCAGTGGGTTAAGCCTCTGCTCAGGTCCTGATCTCAGGGTCCTAGGATTCAGCGCCGCATTGCATGGGGCTCTCTGCTCATCGGGGAGCCTGCTTCCTCCTCTCTCTCTCTCTGCCTGCCTCTCTGCCTACTTGTGATCTCTGTCTGTCAAAAAACAAAACAAAACAAAACAAAAAAAACCTTTCAAAGTCTTCTCGTTGTCCTCAGAGTCAAGTCCAAAATTTACAGTATGATTTACAGAGACTTTCTCCCTTGAGCCTAGCCCTTTCATGCTCCCTACCACAAACTCCATATTTTCACCGCACAGTAATTCCTCAGATTCCTAAAATGCACTGAGGTCTCCAGTCCATTGAATATATATTTTTTTCCCTCTGCTTAAGACACTTCCTCTCCAATCCCACCAATCTTCACCAGCTAACTCTTACTTATCATTCTGATCTCAGCTGAAAGGTCATTTGCACAAGAAAATCTCTCCGAAGCACTTAGAATTAGGCTGGGGCCCTAACTAGGAGCTCCATAGTAAGTTTTACATCACCCTATTATGACTTTCATGAAACTTTAAAGATTCGTTTTTTTTTCTGACTTCTGAGGAAGTCTGTAGGCTTTGCCAAGGAAGAAGCCTTTATCTGTTTTGTTGATAATTGGATCTTTAATGCCTTGTATAGTGCCTGGCACAAAGTAATCTCTCTGTGTCTCAGTTTCCTCATCTATAAAACAAGAATGAGAGAACTGAGCTCATTGTTTGCATTTTGTTAAATAATCTTTTTTTTAAACGAGTTAAGTTTTTCTTTTTTTTTTTTAAGATTTTATTTATTTATTTGACAGCAGAGATCACAAGTAGGCAGAGAGGCAGGCAGAGAGAGAGAGGAGAAAGCAGGTTCCCCGCAGAACAGAGAGCCCAATGTGGGGCTGGATCCCAGGACCCCGGGATCATGACCTGAGCCGAAGGCAGAGGCCTTAACCCACTGAGCCACCCAGGTGCCCCAAATAACCATTTTCTTATAGCTCACAATTTAATGGGACAGAAATTTGGTTAGGGCTCAGCTGGGTGATTCTTCTAACCCAGTGGCATTGGCTAGGCTCACTTAGTAATATTCAGCAGGTAGATGGGTTGGTTTGGAGGGCTTCGCTCACATGTCTGACACCTTGATGGGAATGATTGGAGTGCTGGGATCAGCTGGAGCTGTGAGCCAGAGTGTCAACATGAGACCCCTCCAGCATGGCAGTCTCAAGGTAGTGGAACTTTTTACATGGCTGCTCAGAGCTTCCAGTGTTCCAAGAAGCCTGGGCAGAACTTGCAAAGCCTCGTTTCAAAAGGTGTAGAACCTCCAGAGGGTTTTTTTGAGAGTTAATATATGTTAAAGTACTTAGAACAGTGCTTAACTCATAAGTACTATTAGTTATTATTCTTTTTTTAGTTTATGTTAAATTTATGTATTTAAGTAATCTCTATACCCATCATGGGGCTGGAACACATGACCCCAAGATCAACCGTGCTCTTCTGACTGAGCCAGCCAGGCGCCCAGGTATTAATTATTGCTAAAGAGATGCGAAAGTGAGTAAGAAGTCTTCCTTTCTCAATTAGTGGTATGTACCTCCTCCTAAAATAAATACTTACTGTCAAATTCTTAGCCTTCTTACTTCCCTTCAATCTGACCTTTTCCCTACACATGCTCCCTCACCTTCAGTGAAACTGTCTAGCTGATGACAGGTATTAAATATTTATCAATATTTAATGGTCACATGTTTTATTAATAGGAAATCTACATTAAATTTCCATTGTATCACTAAAGTAAGTTCATCATAACTCTCAACTGTATAATTCCTATTCTTTTTTTTTTTTAAAGGTTTTATTTATTTATTTGACAGACAGAGATCTCAAGTAGGCAGAGAAGAAGGCAGAGAGAGGAGGGAGCAGGCTCAATGCCGAGCAGAGAGCCCGATGTGGGGCTCGATCCCAGGACTCTGGGATCATGACCTGAGCCGAAGGCAGAGGCTTTAACCCACTGAGCCACCCAGGCGCCCCTATAATTCCTATTCTTGTGACCCCGAATCGAGAGTCGGGCTTTGGTGGTAGCCCCTGTCATGACAACGCCACTTCAGCAAGACCAGAGAAGGCCTTGGTTTTCGTCACCACCGCCCAGCTGCGGTAGAGGATTCAAGTAAGTCCCAGGCTCTCGGCCGAATCCGTTTCTCTGGTCCGCCCACCAAAAAAGTGCCACTCTAGCACAGCCTCTGCGCCCTCTCCATCTCTATGATATTCTTTTCCTGTTTTCTGATGTTGCATGACGGGAGAAATAGTCTACTTTCCCCGAGCGGTGCCCAGGGAATGACCTAGTTCAGAACTCCATTTCCCGGCGTGCATCGCTGCGTACTCTCAGCCCGCTGGCCGGAGGCTGGTTCCGATTGCATCAGCGTGGGACCCACGGCAAAATGAGACTGTTCGTGAGCGAGGGCGCCCCGGGGAGTCTGCCGGTGCTGGCCGCGGCGGGCAGGGCCCAGGGCAGAGCGGAGCTGCTTATTAGCACCGTAGGCCCCGAAGGTAGTCGGGCTGGTGCTGGTGGGTGGTAGATGAGGGGGGCGGGACCGAAAAACACGCTGGACATCCATCCCGCAGTTGTCTTCCCCAAACCTCCACCGCGACCACGCACTCCCGTCCACCTCAAACCCCCCTCCCCCATTCTTGGTCAGCCCGTCCCTACTCTCCTCGTCACATCTTTCATTAATGGCTTCTCTTAATTAACCCTCGGTATACCCCTTCCCTCATCTCTAGCCTCTCCCCCCAACCCCTCCGCCAATTTTCCCGTATCCCGCCTCACTCCAGTGAACCTCTGTCTCCTTTACAACTTTCTCCTACACCCGTGAGGCATCTCCGACCCCCATACTCTCTCTAGTTATTCATCACAACCCCCAGGCACCCCTCATTCACTCCTTTCGGTTTACCACTTCTTCCTAACCATCTGTTTGGGTACCTCTTAAAAGTAGTTCTCTTGTCAGTTATTCCAGTTCTTTAGATCACTCTGTTACTCTTGGTTGCTTCAGTGTTTGGCTGCTGCACTGTCCCAATACCACCAACACCGCCCCTCTGCAATGCCCATCTGTTGCTTCCAACTGGCCGTCTCAGCTGAACACCTGCTAGTCTGTGCGGCTCATTCTGGATCCACCCCCTTGCAGTGGTCCTATCCAGAAATCTTTCCAGTGTCTTTCTTCTGCTTTTCCCTGAACAATGAGATGTTGTTCTTCTAAGTTAACAAAGTGTTTTGTTCTTGTTTTCTTTTCTTTGTTTTTTCGCTCCCTTTCCTCTTCTGCATCAGAGCGCGTGGTCCCGTTCCTGACTCAGCCTAAGGTGCCTGTCTTGCAACTGGATAGTGGCAACTACCTATTCTCCACTAGTGCGATCTGCAGGTCAGTATTGGTCCTTATGGCAGAGAGGCTGCTGAATAAAATCAGGGCTTAGTGTCTGCTGTGTGGCTTTCTTTGCAAGCACTAGTTCACTGTAGGAAAGAAATAGGCTAGACAGATGGGCCCCTCTCATTCCACCTTATGTTGCTCTCTTCCTGGGCAGATACTTCTTTCTGTTATCTGGCTGGGAGCAAGATGACCTCACGAACCAGTGGCTGGAATGGGAAGCTACGGAGCTGCAGGTGGGCCTGAGACATGGGGGATGGCAGGCAGGCCCTTGCTCTTTATGTCCATCCTGATCTGTGTCCCCCACATTTTAGCCAGCTTTGTCTGCTGCCCTGTACTATTTAGTGGTCCAAGGCAAGAAGGGGGAAGATGTTCTTGGCCCAGTCCGGGGAGCCCTGACTCACATTGACCAAAGCTTGAGTCGTCGGAGCTGTCCTTTCCTAGCTGGGGTGAGTTGGGCTCTGAGATGGGGATCAGGGAAAATTATATGATACAAGAACCAAGATGGAAGGCTATATTCAGAGTGCAAAACCCACACTGCTGCTTGTTAGCAGTACTCTTGAAAAATCACCAGACTCTAATCCTAAAGTTTTTTCATTTTTGAAATGAGGTAATATTAGTAGGTACCTCAATGGGCTATTGTGAGGATTAAGTGAGGTGACTTAAAGGGCTTAATGAAGTACTTGACACGTAGTAAATGTTTAAGAAATGGTAGATATTAATGTATGCACTGGGAAGAAACAGTACTTTACCTATAGAACTTTTCATTTTCTTTCCTCAACAAAGGAGACAGAATCTCTAGCTGACGTGGTTTTGTGGGGAGCTCTCTACCCATTACTTCAAGACCCAGCCTACCTCCCTGGTGAGAACTCTGCATATCACTTCATCCCTAACCCCAGCCCAGGAGCTTGGTGGAGGAATTACAGAATGGGCAGTACAAAATTGAGGATCCACTTTGAGGTGTAGCTTGACAGGGCAGTTATAGCATAAAGATGGTTGAAGGAACTGGGGAAGAGAACTGGAGACATGTCATGAAGAAAGGGAGGAGGTCCATTCTTGCCTGCCCATTGCAGGTCTTGCTGATTCCCTCTTTTCTCCCATGCCTACAGAGGAATTGGGTGCCCTGCACAGCTGGTTCCAGACCCTGAGTTCTCAGGAGCCATGTCAGAGAGCTGCAGAGACTGTGCTGAAGCAGCAGGGTGTCCTGGCCCTCCGGTCCTACCTCCAGAAGCAGCCTCAGCCCGGCTCCTTTGAGAGGAGGGCTGTCAGCAATGAGCCTGAGGTTTGGAACAGCAGTGGGATCCCTACAGAACCTCAGTACCTGGGGATGGCTTGGAGAGGGACTTTGAGCATCACCATTAACTCTTTTAGTTGTTGGAGACCAAGGAAAGTTTCTTTAGTCTGTGGGTTTCCTCACCTGGTGAGGGATTATGTCTGCTGTCTTCACAGGAGGAGGAGCTGGCTACTCTCTCTGAGGAGGAGATTGCCATGGCTGTAACTGCTTGGGAGAAGGGCCTGGAAAGCTTGCCTCCACTTCGGCCACAGCAGAATCCTGTGTGAGTAGGCACTGAAGAACGGGCTTTGTTGTTTTTTAGGTGGGCTCCACACCAGCATGGAGTCCCAAAACAGGGCTCGAGCTCACGACCCTGAGATTGAGACCTGAGCTGATATCAAGAGTCAGATGCTTAAGCTACTGAGCCACCCAGGGGCCCTGGGGCCTGGTTTCTTAAGTGGAAGTTACTGATAGTGCCAATATTTGTCTGACAGCTCCCTTCACTGACCTCTTTACTTTCCATCTTTTCCTTTGGCACTTTGTATCTCTCGCTTATATAGTTATATAATAGAATACAAGCCCCCTGAGGGTAGAACCCCAGGCCTACTCCCCTTTATGTTTGCCGTGGTAGGAAGCACACTCTTGATGAAGAGTGAGCACCACACAGCATGCTGCAGAAGTGCTTAGAGGCTCGGGGCACAAGGATGACTGGGTGGAAGGCTGGTCATTCATGAAGGAAGGCTTCCCTGAAGGGGCTGATTTCTTAGCTGGATTTCAGAGAAAGTGATGGCATTCAGTTACAGGGAGTAAAGTCAACGAGTGCAGGAGAAATCAGTGAGCTCTCTTTTAAGGAAATGATCTAGAAGACATTCTAGGAAGTAGTTGGAACTTCTAACTGGAGGAGTGAGGTTAACAAGAAGAATCATCAATGTCCCGCACCTTGGAAACATCATTGGTTGTGTGCTTTGTTAACAGTAGAAACCACGGGGATCTGTGAGCTCTCAGATGGCCAAAGTTGAAGGACTCAGTAAATGGTGGGAGCGAGTGACTATAGGTTGAGAATGGTTGGAAACATCAATGGAGCCCTGGTGAGGGATCAGTGCCCAGGAGGGGTGGATACAGGATGTGTGCAGCCGAGCCGTCGAGTGTGAAGCACGGGAAGAGCGGAGTGAATGAATGACTGGAGACAGCAGATTGGGTGGCATGACTGGGCCTGAGCCTGGGAAAGGGTTAGGGGGATTGTGTAGGAAGGCAGTAGCTGATGGCTGTGGGCTTGAGTAGGGCCACAGAGATGACTGCCATGGGCTAGGGGGGATGTTGGGTAGGGAAAGACTGGGAAGACATGATGTGGTGGCAGGCTGCCAGTACTTGAAGCAGTGACTGAAGGTCATGCTTCCAGCTGGGAAGAAGGGGAGAGGGCAGTGTTGGGAAGGGGTGCTTGGGTGGCGCTGGGAGTCTTGGGGGTGTGGTGGTTGGACAGAACCAGGAAGAGGGGAGTTGGTGCCTGAGAATGAGCTGGTGGAAAAGAAGCAGTCATGATAGCAAAGTGAGACAGAGGTCAGTGTGGAACGCAGGTGCCTGGCCTTGTTTACTGTGGCAGGGCCCTGCACTTTGACCTGGGGTGGGGGGTCTCGTGGCTTTTAGGGGAGTTCATGACCCTGTGGTTTCCTATGAGGAAAAACTTCAGATGTACCTGAGTCTGCATTGGTAGAACAGATCTGTGTCTGCGTGTTCTGTGTGCTTTTGGTCCCTCTGGCTTCTTCTCCATGGACCATTGTCTTTTTCTTTCCCTACCAGGCTGCCTGTGGCTGGGGAGAGGAATGTGCTCATCACCAGTGCCCTCCCATATGTCAACAATGTCCCGCACCTTGGAAACATCATCGGTTGTGTGCTGAGTGCTGACGTCTTTGCCAGGTGGAGCCAGTTGCTGGGGGAGGGTCCTTTTGAAGGAACTGTGGGCCCAAGGAAATAGAATGCCTCAAGGATGGGTGTTCAGGGGATTCTGGGGACATGGAGGGGGCCGAGATGGGGCCCCTGTGATCACCATATCCCCTTCCAGGTACTCCCGCCTCCGCCAGTGGAACACCCTCTATCTGTGTGGGACAGATGAGTATGGTACAGCGACAGAGACCAAGGCTATGGAGGAGGGTCTGACCCCTCAGGAGATCTGTGACAAGTACCATGCCATCCATGCCAACATCTACCACTGGTTTAATATCTCGTTTGATATTTTTGGTCGTACCACTACTCCACAGCAGACCAAGTAGGTTTCCTATAATCAGGCAGGAATGGAGGGTGAACACTGGGTCTGGGGCAGGGAGAATGTCCTGGAGACAGAAGGAACCAAAAGTGTTGTTTAGACATCCACCCCTGTCTCCACCCCCAAACTTAGGATCTGAATAATGCCCTGAAGTGGATCCCAAGCATGGGGATTCCATAGATATGGAAGGCTGCCCAGGGGCCGAAGGAGCAGTGAGGAGGGGATAGGACTTAGGCTCGTGGGAAGTATGAATCTTCCCTCTGCCACCTTCCGGCTCTTCCCTGGCTGCTCTGGAGTTTGAAGGACATTCCCTCCGACTCCCATGTGGGCTTATAGCAGATACACTCATTCTTCCTCTGCCTGATACTCATCCTTAATAAAAACTGTGTAGTGGACAGGTTGTTAAGCAGTTTAGCAGCTGGACTGATGAATTTTGATTCTGGGATATATTAAAAAAGAGGAGAGTCCTGTCCTCTGAGAGATTTTTGTTAGTGAAGAGTACAAAACTGTTAAGTTTGTATTTGACATAAATTCTAGAGTGATGAGGGAAGAGATTGTGTAGGGGAGTTGGAGAGTATGTATGAGGGGTCTGGGTCATCCATGAAGACTCCCTAAAGATGACTAGATGGCCTTGGCCTTGAGGGGCCTTCTGCCTGATTCTTGTGACACTGGGACTGATGTGGGGCCTGGGTGGAGTAGCAGGAGGGCGGGGTGCACCCCTTCCACTGACTGCCTCTGACTTGGCCCTCCCCTGTGCCTGACTCACCTTGCCAGAATTACGCAGGACATCTTCCAGCGGTTGTTGACCCGAGGTTTCGTGCTGGAAGACACTGTGGAGCAGCTGCGGTGTGAACGCTGCGCCCGCTTCCTGGCTGACCGCTTCGTGGAGGGTGTGTGTCCCTTCTGTGGCTACGAGGAGGCCCGGGGTGACCAGTGTGACAAGTGCGGCAAGCTCATCAATGCCACTGAGCTCAAGGTGTGAGCAAAGGGTCTCAGGGAAGGAGAAGGAGGAGGGAAACAGTCTCTGTTGTTCAGGGACTCCCAGGCTGGTCTCATTTGGGGTTTTTATTTTAGCATTCAGTTCCTTTCATTGGTGCCTTTTTTTTTCTTCCTTTCTTCTCTTTTTTTTTTTTTTTGAAGATTTTATTACTTGTTTACTTTAGAGAGAATGAGCAGGAGGAGGAGAGGGAGAAGCAGATTCCCCACTGAGCAGGGATCCCAAGGTGGGGCTCGATCCCAGAACCCTGGAATCATGACCTGAGCTGAAGGCAGCTTCTTAGCTGGCTGAGCCACTCAGGCATCCCTCATCAGGGCCTCTTTTTACTCCATCTCATTGCTCTGTTCATTGGACACCTACTGAGCTTTACTATGTGCTCAGCATTGTGCTAGGTGATAGACAAGATGAAGGCATGCTTCCTTACCTTTGCTCCTGCTTCAGACCACCTGATCTGCATTTTCTTTTTTTTTTTTTAATTTTTTAAATATTTTATTTATTTATTTGACAGACAGAGATCACAAGTAGGCAGGGAGGCAGGCAGAGAGAGAGAGGAGGAAGCAGGCTCTCCGTGGAGCAGAGAGCCCGACGTGGGGCTCGATCCCAGGACCCCGGGACCATGACCTGAGCTGAAGGCAGAGGCTCTAACCCACTGAGCCACCCAGGCGTCCCAAGAAAATAACTTAAAAAAAAATTTTTTTACTTATTTATTTGCCGGGCGGGGGGCACGCACAAGCAGTGGGAATGGCAGGCAGAGAGAGAGGCAGACTGCCTGCTGAGCAGGGAACCCAATGTGGGACTTGATCCCAGGACCCTGAGATGACCTGAGCCAGAAGCAGATGCTTAACCAACTGAGCCACCAGGCGTCCCAAAATAGCTATTTCTTGACGTTTTGCTTTGGAAAGGCCTGCAATTGTTTCTCATGGGACCTGCTCTCCCTAACATGATTGTAACTTCCTTGGGGAGAAGAACTGTGTGTCTATGCTCCTTTCCTCTCTAACGCAGCTGCTTACAGTGCAGTGCTCTCTACTTAGCCTGTGCTCAGAGAATGTTTTTTCCTATTCTTTGCAGTGACAGGACAGAGTTGTGAAACTGAGCAACAAATGCTGTGCTCTGTGGACTTGAGTCTTCAAGTTCACAGAAGGCCCAAGTAAGCATGAAGCTCAGTGAGATGGCTTACTGGGGAGCTCATCCCTTTGTGTGTCCCCCCTTGCTGCACAGCTCCCCTTGGCCTGAAGTCCTGATCCTACCTCACCTTGGCTCACCCCTGCCCTTGAATTTCCTTTACAGAAGCCTCAGTGTAAAGTCTGCCGGTCGTGCCCTGTGGTGAAGTCCTCTCGGCACCTGTTCCTGGACCTGCCTAAAGTGAGTGGGCCTTTGCCTCAAGCTAGTCTGCACGGCCTCTTTGGCCTCCTCTGCCTCAGCCACAGATCTGTACCAAGCCATGCTTGAATGTTTTTAATTTCCCTTTTAAAAATATACAGACTTACTGTAAAAAAGGCATAACAGATTAAAGGGGACAGAATGCAAGGCCCAGGCCCATTCCCCAGAGGTACTAACTACTGCTCATTTTCCTTTGTGTCTGTGTGAGTAAACATATGCATATGAAAGTATTTTCATGTTTTTTTTCTTTTTCCTAATATAAATTAGATCATGGCATTCATATGGTTCTGCACTCTCTTTTTTTTTACTTTATAATGTGTTGAGTGGATTTTCTGCATTAGTAGGTTTGTCTCTTTTTTTTTTTTTTTTTAAGATTTTATTTATAGAGAGAGAGAGAGGGAACACAAGCTGGGGGAGTGGGAGAGGGAGAAGCAGGTCTCCCACCAAGCAGGGAGCCTGACTGGAGGGCTCTATTCCAGGACCCCGGGATCATGACCTAAGCCTACCGCAGATACCCAACGACTGAACCACCGAGGCACCCCACTTTGCCTCCTTTTCAACTTTGAAAATAATTCAAGTTCATAAAAAGAGCTGCAAGGATAAACAGTTGCGCCATAAAGAACCCTGTGTGCCTGTTACCTTGCTTCACTAGTTGTTCAGATTTTGCTTTTTTTATTTTAGCATATCCTTGCTCTTTGCATACGTGTGTGCATGTATAGCCTCTTTAATCTCTCTCTTTTTAAAGATTTATTTATTTGTTTAGAGAGAGGAGCGTGTACGCACTCAGTGAGAAGGGCCAGAGAGAGGGGAGAGAGTCTCAAGCAGACTGAGCATGGAGCCCAGTGCCAGGCTTGATGCCATGATCCCGAGATCACTGCCTGAGCCAGACGCTTAATGGACCCTGCCACCCAGGTGCCCCTGTGTTGTCTTTACTCTTAAGTAATTAATTATGTTTCCTAAGAAAAAAAAGACATTCTCGCATTGCCATAGTAAACAACTGCAAGAAATTTAACATTGATACAGTTGTCTGATATACCACATTTTGGTTTTGTGAGTTATCCCAATAATATCCTTTATGGAGTTATTTTTCTTGTAGTACACAGTCTAGCTCATGGTCATGTATTGCATTTAGTTTTTCTCTTTAGTTTCCTTTAATGTGAAACAGTTCATCTTTTATCTTTTCACAGTGTTTAAGACTGTGGTCTCTGCCTCACCCACCCCCAATAGAATATTCCTTATTTTGGATTTGTTCGCCGTTTCCTCATGATTGAATTCAGGCTGTGCATTCTTAGTTGGAATACTACCTAAATGATATTATGTTCTTTCCAGAGGTACATGATGGCCATTTTCCCCTCACTGGTGATGTTAATTGGTCTAGTCAAGGTGTTACTCATTTCCTCTACTATTCAATTAACATTTTTCCCTTTGTAACTTATAAGCAATCTGTGGGAGTATTTTTTTAAAATTTTATTTATTTATTTGACAGAGATCACAAGTAGTCAGAGAGGCAGGCAGAGAGAGAGGAGGAAGTAGGCTCTCTGCAGAGCGGAGAGCCTGATGTGGGGCCCGATCCCACGACCCTGGGATCATGACCTGAGCCGAAGGCAGCGGCTTTAACCCACTGAGCCACCCAGGCGCCCCTGTGGGAGCATATAATTTTTTTTAATTAAAAAAATTTTTTAATTAAAGATTAATTAAAAATTAATTAATTAAGATTTTATTTATTAGAGAGAGCGAGCACAGGCAGACAGAGAGGCAGGCAGAGGCAGAGGGAGAAGCAGGCTCCCTGCTGAACAAGGAGCCCGATGTGGGACTCGATCCCAGGACACTGGGATCATGACCTGAGCCGAAGGCAGCCGCTTAACCAACTGAGCCACCCAGGAGTCCCTGTGGGAGTATATTTTTAAAATATACAGATACCCCATTCATCATTAAAAGGTGCTGTAGATTTAGCATCCATTTATTTAATCTTTTTTTTTTTTTTTGGCGATTTTATTTATTGAGAGCAAGCGAGCAAGCACAAGCAGGGGGAGTGGCAGAGGGAGAGGGAGAAGCAGGTTTTCCACTGAGCATGGAGCTCTATGAGGGGCTGGATCCCAGGACCCCGAGATGATGACCTGAGCTGAAAGCAGACGCTTAAGCGACTGAGCCACCTAGGTGCCCCTTAGTTAATCATTCTTATATCCTGAACCACTTTTCATGAAGCTTTTCCAACTCCACCACCCCTACACATGTACCCTTCTCCTTTGCTCATTTATTAGTTATCCATTTTCAGTGTGGGCTCATGGATTCCTATTGTTTTCAATGGTTTGCAAATCGTTCCTGTCATGAATAATTTTCATGTTCACATTGTCCCTCATTTGGCTGACCGGAGTCTTTTTTTTTTTTTTTTTACGATTTAATTTATTTATTTGAATGAGAGAGAGAGAGAGAGCATGAGAAGAGAGAGGTCAGCAGGAGAAGCAGACTCCCCACCAAGCAGGGAGCCTGATGTGGGACTCGATCCCGGGACTCCAGGATCATGACGTGAGCTGAAGGCAGCCGCTCAACCAACTGAATAACTCAGGCGCCCTGGCAGGAGCCTCTTTAAGATAATTTCTCTGTGTGTTTTTGACATCTCCCACCTTTTGCTAAGGGCTTCCTTATTTCCTGGCATAACAAGGTATCTAGGTTCATCTATTACAGCCTCAGAATCAACCATTTCTCCATAAAGCCCTGGTTCATTTTAGTAGAGAATGGCATTAGAGGCCCAGATTGAGGCGTGTGGTCATTGCTACTGGGGCGTCTTTGCTTCTGGTCCCTTCCCCCAAAAAGTGTTTGGCATTCATCTGAAGTTCACACTAACACCTGCGATTCCAGTCCATCCCTACAGATGTCTTCCCCACCTTCCCTTACTTCGTGTTTATATCTCCCTTCTAACACAGTAAGTACCTGGTTCCTGACCTTTATTCATTTCCTCAGTCCTATAGGACACCTAAAAATAATTTCAGAATTGCTTCACCCATACCACTACAGAAAAACCTGCTAAAAAAGAGTTTGGGGGGGCGCCTGGGTGGCTAAGTGGGTTAAAGCCTCTGCCTTCAGCTCGGGTCATGATTCCAGGGTCCTGGGATCGAGCCCCACACCGGGCTCTCTGCTCAGCAGGGAGCCTGCTTCCTCCTCTCTCTCTCTCTCTGCCTGCCTCTCTGCCTACTTGTGATCTCTGTCTGTCAAATAAATAAATAAAATCTTTTAAAAAAATATGTTTAAAAAAAATAAAAAATAAAAAAGAGTTTAGGGTTTGTTGGCAGCCTTGCCCCTTCCCCCCAGCTGAGGCTGTATAATCAGATAATGTGTTCAGAATTGTTTTAGCTTAGCTTTTCCCCCCCTTCACTGTGGTTTTGTTACTGAAATAAGTTAGTAAGTGTGGTTCATTTGCTTTTATTTTCCTTTCTTTGTCCTTGTTTTGTTTCTTGAGTAAGGAGAACATCAATCTGCTTTTAAAAATCAAAACTTATAAAAATGTGTACTTGGAGAAGTGTCATTCCGTTTCCTGTTCATGCCACCTTGTTCTCCCATCTCCTGTAGCTCATCAACTCCGTCTTTGGTTTTATTCTTAATGTGTTTATTTTTGTCAACATATATATAAGGATAAGCAGGGGTGTGTGTGTGTGTTTTCTTATTTCCTCTTCTCATTCAAAATACAGCATTCTGGGTGTATACTCTTTTGCATTTTGTTTTTTTCACCTGACAGTATGTTCCAGAAATCACTCCGTATCGGTTCCTAGATACCCTTATTTGGTCGGGGTTTTTTAACAACTGCATAGTACTCCCTCCAGTGAAGGTACCATTGTTTGTTCCGCCTGTTTCCTAGAATTACTATTTAGGTAGTTTCCGATAAATTGTAATTATAAATAATGCTGCAGCAGATAACCTTGTGCTTGTGAATTTTTATACTGTTGGAAGTGTATCTGCAGGATACATTCCTTGAAAGTGATTACTTGCATATGTAGTTTTTTGCTAGATTTCCCTCAATAGGTGTTTCGTTTTGCCTTCCTGCCAGCATTGTGTGCACCTGTTTCCCCACAGTCTCACCAGTAGAGGTCTTGTCAGGCTTCAGAAGCTGTGGTATTTATGTGCGTAAATCACATGGACCATTCCTTCCAACAGATTTATCTTTGTTTTTCTGCTTATAAAAGTGAAATAAGATTGTTTCTAAAATTCCAGGTATAAATATGGTATAAAAGTGGATGTCCCACATAATTCTATTTGAGAATAATTCCATCTGATACATATTTTTCTTCCCAATTTTTCCTGAGCTTGTTCATCTGTATGCTATTACTTATTTTTAGAATTTATATTCTGTATTATTTTGTGGTTTGCTTTACTTAATAAATGTGTCTTGAAGATCTTTACACGTCAGTACATACAGATCTAACTCACTCTTTAATGGCCTTAAAAGTATTTCGTTGTAGTAATACACCATATTTCTTCAAACTCTACTGAACCATGGGAGTTGGTTGCAATTTTTTTGCTATGATGAATAGTGTCCTTCCTTACATACGCATCCATGCACTTTTGTGTATTTTTATTGCAAAAATTTCTACCAGTGGGATTGCTGTGTCAGAGTAACGAGTCTTTTAATTCTATATTGCCAAACTACTCCAAAGAGGTGGTACGTGTTTATCCTTATGCGAACCAGTATGATACTCTCCTAAATCAGCTCTCTGATTTTCTCTGCCATCTCAGCTGGAAAAACGACTGGAGGAGTGGTTGGGGAAGACATTACCTGGCAGTGACTGGACACCCAATGCCCGGTTCATTATTCGTTCTTGGCTTCGGGATGGCCTCAAGCCACGCTGCATAACCCGAGATCTCAAATGGGGAACCCCTGTGCCCTTAGAAGGCTTTGAGGACAAGGTAAAAACCCTGTGCTTTATTCATATGTCCTATTATTCTGCCTTTGGGTTGAGACCCTGAGCTAGCAGAATAGACTGTTGATTATGTCTTGCTTCAGTTGGAAACTGGGTTGGTGAGTTTCTCCCAGTGTTATTTCATCCTAGTCTCTCTCCTTCCTTCTGGCCCTCCAGGTATTCTATGTCTGGTTTGATGCCACTATTGGCTACTTGTCCATCACAGCCAACTACACAGACCAGTGGGAGAGATGGTGGAAGAACCCAGAACAAGTGAGTTCTTGGTTAGCCTGTCCATGGGAAGGGTGTGTACGTTGGGTGGTTAGGGTTGGATATCTGATCTTTCTTGGGCCTTTGAAAAAGATCTCAGGAGTTTTATTTCCCAACTGTATTCTGTAGGTGAACCTGTATCAATTCATGGCCAAAGACAATGTTCCCTTCCATGGCTTAGTTTTTCCATGTTCAGCTTTAGGAGCTGAGGACAACTATACCTT
Organism: Taxidea taxus jeffersonii; assembly: GCA_003697995.1. Classification (NCBI taxonomy): domain Eukaryota; kingdom Metazoa; phylum Chordata; class Mammalia; order Carnivora; family Mustelidae; genus Taxidea; species Taxidea taxus. Next base: position 41,694 of record RCUC01112514.1, on the reverse strand, counting down.
GGTCAGCCACCTCATTGCTACAGGTACCCTGGAAGACTAAAGATGGGGGTATTGCTAGGGAATGAGGGCTGAGGCCTTCCAGAATGAAGATCCTGGAGAGGTCCTTGATCTTGAGTTCAGAGTTGAGATGATATAGGAAGTTAGAACATGAGAACTTAACCCAGAAGAAGGAAACAAGAACCTAAAGAAAGCAGAAATCTGAAGCTAAAATTCTGTAATGGATAAAAGCAAAGGGAAAAAAGTCGAAATGGAGAGGAAGAGATCCCCAAGTTCTTTGCGGGCCCGCTACTCAAGAAATGTTGCTGGACACCCATAGTTAAGGTTGAGGGAGAGGAGGAGTTAGTGGGTCAGAGAGGGAAAGGTGTAATTTGAGCACATGGTTCTCATTCTACCTCTCTGTCCAGAGTACCTGAATTATGAGGATGGGAAATTCTCCAAGAGCCGGGGCGTGGGAGTGTTTGGTGACATGGCCCAGGACACAGGGATCCCTGCTGACATCTGGCGCTTCTATCTGCTCTACATTCGGCCTGAGGGCCAGGACAGTGCCTTCTCTTGGGCAGACATGTTGCTCAAGAATAATTCTGAACTGCTTAATAACCTGGGCAACTTCATCAACAGGTGGGACTTGGGTGGGGGGTGTGTCAGAGTTAGTGGATGAGCTAGGGGCTGGGCAGGGTGGAGTGGTGGCTAGCTCTGCTCTATTAGACAGGAGAGATGGGAGAGACGGGGGTGATGAGGTGGAAGTGAGCAGGAGCTGTGAGGGATTGGGTGGACAATGTGGAAAGTGGATTTCTAGCAAATGGTACCCCATCCTGGAACATAGTAGGATATGTTTGCTTGGGTAAAGTCAGTTGTACAGGTGTGCTTTAGCAAAGTTGGTCACAAAGTGAATTTTTGCAAACTGGTTTCATTTTAATATTCTTCATAGAATTGGAAATGTGTTCTCTCCTAGCAAAAAAATTCACTTGTAGACCATTAGACGAGTTTGGCCGAAGAAAAGGGTTATTTTAGTGTAGAGGTGGGAGATGCTTCCTGTACTTTGGGGGTTTTGTTACTCGAGGCTCACACTCCATCAGTGGCCCCACCTCTGCTCTTCTGCCAGCTAGGGGACCGATCCTCGGCGGCCCCTGCCCTCTCACATCTGGCTGTCAACTGCCTTGCGCAGATGGTCTCCGAGTATTGGATAGCAAATCACCTGTATTTCAACTTGATCATTCTTTGCATTGCTTTTTTAAAAATCAAATGGACGTTGCTTCACTTTATCAGGTTTCTTATTCTTAGCGGGGAGAGAGAACAAGGAATGGATTTGTTAAATTTTGCCTTCTAACTGGAGGAAGCCAGGTGTCTGTCTTGGGAGAATGGAGAATTAGGAAATCAGGTCAGATTTCTAGGAGAAGACTGGGCAGTAATTCCTCTTTTCTCTTTCTCTTCCCTCTCTTTCCTTACTCCCCTCCCAGAGCTGGGATGTTTGTGTCTAAGTTTTTTGGGGGTTACGTGCCAGAGATGGTGCTTACTTCGGATGATCGGCGCCTGCTGGCGCACATCACCCTGGAACTCCAGCACTACCACCAGCTGCTGGAGAAGGTCCGGTAAGCAAGCAGGCACTTGGGTCTCACTCATCTCCATGGATCTGTGCCAGCTGATGAGAGAGCCCCCCCCCCCGCTGGTCACTCTGGGGCTTTACACCACGGCCCGCCCCCTCCCTTCCCAGGATCCGGGAGGCCCTCCGCAGTATCCTCACCATCTCTCGCCATGGCAACCAGTACATTCAGGTGAATGAGCCTTGGAAACGGATTAAAGGCAGTGAGGCTGACAGGTAAGTTTGGCTACAGGAATAACGTGGCAGTGGGCCATGTCCTCCTGGAAAGTCTAACGTCTCTTCTTCTGCAGGCAGCGGGCCGGGACCGTGACAGGCCTGGCAGTGAACATAGCTGCCCTGCTCTCCATCATGCTGCAGCCTTACATGCCCACGGTCAGTGCCACCATCCAGGCCCAGCTGCAGTTGCCACCGCCGGCTTGCAGCATCCTGCTCACAAACTTCCTGTGCACCTTACCAGCTGGACACCAGATTGGCACAGTAGGTCCAAGGGCTGGAAGGGCCAGCCTCTGAGCATGCCTGCCTTTGCCATGCAGCCTTTGGGCTGATGTCAGAGAACTCGGACATAGGACTCTCACAGCTGTTCTCTGAACCTTTACCCCGTGCCTCCCCACGCTGCGCTTAGGCTTGTTTCTGATAGAAAGTCTTTGGTATTCGCTCACAAGCCTGGTATCAGCTAACCCATGTGCCATCATCACTCTTCAGACCAGAGCTCAGGACCTGGCACATAAAACTAATTGGTCCATGGTAGATGTTTGGAAGAAACATCACGGTCCCCTGGTCTCCATAATGCCAACAGGCAGTGAGCAGGGAGAATATAGGATAGCCATTTCCCCTTTGACACAAGAGGATAAAGTCCACCTCTTGTGTCAGCCCAGCATCCTCAGTCTTGGACCTTATTGATACTTTGGGCTTTCCGAGTGCGTGCCAGTGCTTTACCTGGATTCTTTACTCAAATTGGCAGCTATCTGCTCATTTGTTTCTTCTAAAACTATGTATGTAAAGTCCTGGAATGTCAGTGACTGGGGACAGAGAGGCCCTCTGTACAGCCTGGCAGGGTTTCTCCCTCATCAGTGAATGATTATGGAATTCTTTCTTCACAGGTCAGTCCCTTATTCCAAAAACTGGAAAATGACCAGATTGAAAGTTTGAGGCAGCGCTTTGGTGGAGGCCAGGTGAGAAAGCCAGACTGTGCTGTCCCCCTGGCAAGGGCCACAGTGTCCTCTCCTCTGGGTCCCTAAGTAGCTGTCAGTACTCTCCTTCTTCTGGGCTTGCTGCTTCCTTCCTGGGAGTTAGCAGCTAGAGCCCTTGCAGTGAAAGGTCACCACCTTCCCACTCCCCCGCCGCCACACCCCTGGGCTGTGAGGTGAAACTCCAGGGCTATTTACAGAGCAGGTGCTACCTGTTGTCCTCCAGGCCCGAGCACCCCCCACGCCAGCCGCTGTAGAGGCTGTGGCCACAGCTGCTCCGCAGCAGGTACAAGTGCTCGTGGATGAAGTGACAAGACAGGTATGTGGCGGAAGCGCCGTGGGAGTGCGGAAACACTGACTCCTCAAAAACTTCTCTCTGGTTTCACTACTCTTCTTCTCCCACCTGCTCTGCTCTTAGGGCAACCTCGTCCGAGAACTGAAAGCGCAGAAGGCAGACAAGAACCAGGTTGCTGCCGAGGTGGCTAAACTCTTGGATCTGAAGAAACAGTTGGCTCTAGCTGAGGGGAAACCCCTTGAAACCCCTAAAGGCAAGAAGAAAAAGTGAAAGTGAGAGCCTGGCTCATAGAAAGTCACTTTAATGGATATGGACAGTAATAAATAAATTTACAATCTCTATATACATGCTGAGACCCTTTCCTGTTCTACCCGAAGCTTTCCCGCCTCCTGAGTAGATGGGGTTGAGGGTCACATCATTGGCACTGGAGAAAGATGGTCAGCAGCCACTTTTGTAAAAGGTAGGTGGTGGCCCGAGGGGGAAGTGATGGTCCCAACTCTTCATGCTTGGTGCAGATTAACCATTCGGTCAATGAGAGCTCGGCGAGTCGCCTCTACCTCCCTGGTCAGGCGCTCAATTTCCTGCTTGAGTCGTTCATTCTCTTCAACTAGCTGTGCCACTTTCCTTTCATTCTCTTGTTCTTTTTCCTTCATGCGTTGCTTTCCAGCCCCAGCTGGGGACTGACCACTCTGTTTCCGCTTCCTGGGTCTTCTCTGGTCTTCCTCTTCTTCCTCCTGAGCCAGGGAGCTCTGACTGGAATCTGGAGAGCGAGGGCTCTGGGATCTGTTTGTAACCTCTGCTGGTCCTGGCTCCTCAGTCAGCCAAGCCAGAGAGGCGGGGTCAAGAGTGGTGAAGGTTTTTGATTCTTCCTTCAAGGGAAGGAGGAAAGGTAGGATAGATATTAGTTGAGAAGAGAAGGGCAATGCCTCCTGCCCCAGCTTTAGTCATCACATTCTCACCTTGTTTCCAGGGGGTGAAATGTAGGTACCCCCATTTTCATCTGAGGACAGCACTTCTTGTAGGTCCTCATACCAGGCTTCCAGCTCCCAGCTGGACAGTGTCCCGAAGGAAAAAGGCAATGACTCAGCTGCCATCTCTGCAGCTGGATCAGGCTCTGGAAAAGGACATACTCAGGATGAGGGGTCAGGGGTGGGAGAGGAACAACTCCATAAAGCAATCAGATAGTCTATACAAGTTGGCAAACTGGCCTGGTACCTGTTTGCAGGTATAGTTTTATTGGAACATAACTACATTCATTTATTTACATATTGTTTATGACTGCCTTCATGCTGTAAGAGTGGAGACCTCAGCATCCAAAATATTTACTGTTTGGCCCTTTCAAATGTATCAATTGGTCTATACTAATATTCCCTCTTTGCTGCTTTTGCCTGGCATTTGAAGAAGCATGGGTCTACCACATACATTCTTATGGGATCCTGGTAAAAGTCCTCAGCCTCCCTTGAGGAACTCTATTGGTAGTTTCCAGGGGGCAATTATCAGACCATCTTGTGTTCCTTTCTCCTCCTGTGTGGGGAGTCCTCTAGGTGAGTCTAATCTTGATGGGGACTGAGGTGTGGTAAGACCAAAAAATTAACTCTGTTGGGGCTGACTGCTCACTCAGCCAGCTTTCAATTAGGACATGCTCTAAGAATAGTGATTTGGTCACCTAGATAGGGGCAGGCCAGGAAGATGGATATGGCCTGTCAGCAAATGTCTGCTCAGATTCAAATCCTCCTCTCCTGTTTTCTTTAGCTGTTTTCATAACTTACCAGGGCCCCAGTACCGGCACCCTAAACAGCATCTCTTAAGAATTGGTTTTGGAAAAGGGATAGTAAAATTTACCTGCTCTCAAGTGTGGTGATGTATGAAGATACACTTCCTCCTGGAACACTGTGGGGATCAAAGATAGATGTTAGTCATTTTTGGAAGGGAGAGAGGCAGCTCCTTTTATTTCCAGCCTCCTGCTGGTCTCTCCTCACTTCCTGTCTTTGAGGGTGTGGACGGTCAGTGGTCCCTGCAGCCATTTCCAAGGACAGAGGAGAGCCTGACCTTTATTTTTAGTGGCTGACATTTGTAGTCCCAATTACATAATAGAAAAGTCTTGGCCAACTCCATGGCTTCAAGGTAAGCCTCAAGCCTGCCAGGGTAAGGACCAGACTACAGGGAAGGGAATAAATCAAGTGGTATTTCCCTAATTCCACTCACTCTGACATATTCTAAATGCACACTTCCAGTTTCGGTGTCTCCTGGGACCTTTGACTGTGTTATAGAATTGCTTATTTGAATTTCCTTTTGGGTATCTAAAAGGCGTCTCAGACTTAATATGTCCAAAGACAAATTCTGGTCATCCTCCCTTCCATGGTCTTCCCCAGGTCAGTAAATGGCAACTCTACTTGCTTAAGCCAAAAGCCTTAGCACTGTCCCTGATTCCTCATTCACACCCCACAAGTCAAACCACCAGCTAAATTTTAAAACTTATTCTTCAAAAATCCAGAACCCAGTTGCATTGTTTTCAATCTGGATCAAGTTACTATCCTCTCTGTTGGATTACCCAGTTTCTGCTCTTGCCAGACTTCCCCAAGTCTGTTCCCAACAAAAAGCCAGAATGAGCCTTTAAAAATTTGTCAGGTCCCGTCATTCTCTTCAAAACCCTTCAGTGACTTCCAATTTCATAAATATTAAAGGCTAAGGTCCTTAAAATGGCAGACCTCACACAATCTACTCTTCTCATTGACTGCTCTCCCCCTTAACTCACTCCGGTCCAGCCAGCTGGCCTCCTGTTCCCATGCTCCCAACCTAGGACTTCTGTTCTTGCTGTTCCTTCTCCTGGAAAGCTCTTCCTTCCACATACCTGCGTGGCTTATTCCCTTGCCTCTTTTTAGATCTTTTAAATGTCACCTCATTTAAATGTGAAAGAATCGCTAGCCATCCAAGGTAAAACTGTAACCTCCACCCTGAGCATTGGCTACCCTTCCATGCTTTGGTTTTCTCCGTGGCACTTGTATTTGTTCACCGTGAACCTTTTCCCACTGAGTTGTAAGCTCTGCTAGAGCAGAGATTTTCTTGTTCACGGATATATCCTGGGCCTGAAATGCATGGCACACAGTAGGTGCATGATAAGTAATCTGTTAGGAAAGCGTGGACAAATTCTCCCTGGTCTCTTACAGGGAAAGGAGGAGGAAGCCCAGAAGCAGAGCAGCAGCTGCCTATCCCTGGGGACTGGAGATGCAATATCGACCAGAGTGTTTCTCTTCAGGGCTGTCCTCCCTGGGGAACCCTCCTTGCCTTCTAGTGTGTGGGATGCTGCTTTCATCAGCACTGGAGTCTCAGACCAGAGGGCTGCAAAGCCAAACAGGGGGCTGGCCTGATGCAATGGTTACACACACAGATTATAAGTTGGAGACAGGACAGGGGAAAAGAGGCAGGGACCTATCTCAGGGGAAGGACCATACACTGGGGAGACCCCAAATGGCTTCCCACACTTAAATCCAGGATGCTCTCTTGTGCAGGAGGCCTAGGGACCTCTAGGGGAATGGGAAAACCCATCTCCACTCCCTATCCATCGGCACCCCTCCCCTCAGTCTTGGGTCAGTCTCCTTAAGATTCTCTTCTCCATTAGGATGTGGAATGGCTGTCCTGTGGAGGATCCAGGAGCCCCAGCTATCGACGTGGCCACTCTGGCCCTGAGACGCTAGGGATGAGACAGGACTGGGTGGGGTAGGGGTAGTGGCGTTTGGTGGTGATAAAGGGGCGTCAGCGTCGTGAACTATGGTCATGCAGGCCTCTCGGCGTGGGGAAGTGTCCTGCTGCTCCGCCTCCCACCGGACAGGCCCAAAGAGGAGGGCTGGGGTCAGCAAGGGAAGATGATAAATCTCCCGAGGGAGATTTATCCGGACCCCTTGGCCCAACGGCATCGAGCAAGGCCCATGATCCGGGCAGGGGTGGTGTGACGCTATCGTCCGAAAGAAGACAGGTCTGTGAGCACCACTCCTGAATAAAGGATGCTCCCCATCCCTCCCTCGGACTGTCACTGACTTCATCGGGGAAGGGGTGGGGCCACATCCTAAAAAGCATATGCCCCAACTTTGAGGGGCCAGCCAGTGTTCCCCAAGAATAGAAGGGTAAAAAGTAGGTGGGGAATCAGTACTCGCCTCTCTCCTCAGGTTCCGGATCTGATTCTGGCTCTGTGGCTGCCACCCGTTCATCTTCAACATGATATTACCTGCGTCTCAGACTCAAGCCTCTGACCTCGGTAGCTCAGAGCACTGATCTTTTAATACGGTCTTGCCCTCCTCTCAGGGGCGGGTCCAGAAGCTTACCAATCAGAACGCGGCACGCCGGCGCTGGCCCCGCCTCACCCCTTACATCCGCCACTCAGAAGCCCGCGCGGCACCGCCCCCATCGCTCCCTCCAGCTTGGTGGTAGACGCGGTGTTGGACCCGGAAGTGGCTTTGGGTCACGAGGCTTCGCGGAGGAGGTGAGTGAGTGAGTCATGCGCGCGCGCGGAGGGGAGAGCAGAAGGGGGAGGGGAGGAAAGGGGGGCGGGGATGATGCAATGTTTGGCAACCGGTGTCTCCGCGCGCACGCGCAGGGGACTACAAGGGTGGTGGGAGGTGCGGGGGGTGGTGGTGTAGGGGAGAGGAGAGGGCGGGGCGCCAGCGCCCGGCTCCCAACGGCCCCAACGGCTATCAACCGTGGCTGCCCCTTTGCTGCCTGGGAAGCCTCAGGGCAGCTTGTCTTGCTCAGGAGTTCTTATTCCGCCCACCTGGCATTAGCCCCTGTTGCACCTTCTCCATAAGGGACTCCCATTTTGCTTGGTTCCCTCCAATTTAATGGGCACAAGGTCTTTTAAACCAACCTCCTTTGAAAGTTTGCATCCAGCCACAGAACTGCCTAACGTCTTCTCGAGTATTCTTCTCGAGAATCTCGAGGTCTTCTCTTTTAGCCCCTTAAATCCCCCAGAATGGACCGAGGAACTTGAATACTTTTGATAGTCATTTTCAGCTACTCGCAGAAAAGCACCCTTAACTTCTTTGTGAAAAGTTTCTAATGAGCCCTCAGCATGCCAGAATTCATGTCCCTTGCCCAGTGGATGCGATTCTCACTGTTTCCCCCCCCCTCCCCCCCCCCCCCCCCCCCCCCCCCCCACACGGTGCTCTGGTGCTCTCCACCAGAAGATCAAGACCCGCCCTTTTCACAGTACCAGACGCGCAAGTCCTGTGACTTCCTGCTGTGAGGAGCCGGTGCTCAAGCCCCCTGCCTCCTAGGTGCTTGGGCTGCATTAGCGCCCTGTTGCTTGGGACATTGGGTGGACTTGCGCGCACAACTGCCTTGGACTGGGTTGTCAGGAGCGCAGATTCTAGCCTCACCTGCTCCCCACTTGCCCAGGGATCCTAGGCCAGCCACCTAATTTCTCTCTGCCTCAACCGTTCTTGTTTGTAAATAAAAGGTAATGAGTTGTGAAGGTAAAATGAGAGAAGCATGAACTTGGAGGGTGCTTCAACAAAAGTGAGAAGCACCACTTAAAATGCAAAGTATTTTTCTTGAGCCATTAGATAGAAAAAAGAAGCCATGTGGCGGCCGGTTACATATACTGTCATACCCTCGGGGAGGGGGGGCGGCCAGAGTTAAGTAGAATCTGTCACAAGGTCGGTTGTGGTTGGAAGGCAGGTTTAGGTCGTGGTGTGACAGTGACAGGTCCTTGGCTAGGCCTGCTCCGTTGCTCCAGACCTCCATTTCCCCTTCTGTAAATGGGGGTGGGGGGTGCGTTGGACCAGATGGTCTCTTCTGGCCCGAAGACATAACCAGGTTGTCAGTGACAGGCAAAGGTCATGTGACTTGACAGGCTGAGGTCGTGTTGTGACATGTTGACCTGGGGAGGCGGGTCAAGTCCCAGCACACTACCCGGGAAGCCTTTGGGGCGGGGCAGGGCAAGTCGCGACTTTCATCTTTTGGGGCCGGCCCCTCCCGGACCTGACATTCCTGGCTCCCCCAACAGATTGTGGCTTTGGAAGGGGCCCCTCCCCGGGGAGGGCTAGAATTGGCCACCAGTGGACTGGGAAGAGGCTCAGATCCTTCCGCGGAGGGCGGGGGGGGCCGCGTGGGGTGTTTGTTCTCTTGGGGATTAATGGGGGGTTGTGGGGGAGGGGTAGGCGCGCTCCCGCATGCGCACTGCGGCCCCTCCTGTTGGCTCGTCGTTGTCCGCTGGGCGGGGGCCCGGCCCCGCCCCTCTCCCGTCCGGGCGGCGGCGGCGGCGGCGGCGGCTGCGGCGGTGGCGGCGGCAGCGACGACGGCGGCGGCAGCAGCCTGCGCGGTGCCTTCTGGGAACGGAATCCCCAGGGCTGCCCCTGGCCCCCATGGCGCATGCGCGGGAGGCCGCTCGGTGATCCGCGGCGGCGGCGGCGGCGCTTCCTGCTAGGACCGGCCGGGGCCGTACCGGAGGCTCGGGCTCCACCGACCCTCCTCCCACTCCCTCCCACTCACCCTCTGGGCCGCGACTGCGCAGGGCGGGGCCGGCCGAACCATGGGCCGCGGTGAGTGCAGGGCCCGGCCCCCCCACCCCGCCCCTCCCCCTCCCCTCCCCTCCAGTCCCTACCCTCTGCCCCCTCCCGGTCCTCTCGGCCCCTTTCCTTGGCCCCATCCCGACTCCCCCGCCCTCACCTGCCCCCACTGTTTCTCCTTCTTAATGCTTGACTTTTGCCTTCTTCACCTCCCTCCCCACAGTGCTTCGCCCACCCTCCACCCGCCCTCTCCCCAAGTTCCTTCCTACTTCGTGCGCCTTCCCCTCCTCCCCAAGCTGCGGGAAGCAGGCTGGGTGACAGGGCGCCTTGTTATGAGAGGGAAAGTTTAGAAGCCGCCAGTGTGGGGTGGGAGCGATGGTGAGGTTGGAGAGGATACTTGCAGGGTTGGGGGGGCATCCCCACATATCAGAGGAGAGTCCCTTTTGAAGCCAGTCTGAAGCCAGTGGGGTAGGAGGTGCTGAATCCCCCTGCCTGAGGCTTGGGGAGAAATCAGGAGCTTCTCAAGACTCTGGGAGAAGACAGAGCTATAATTCCAGCCTTTCTTAAGAAGATTCAAATAAACTAGATCAGTGATTGTCTAATGGAGGAGGCATGGGGGGTTCCGTTGGTACCACCCCAGCGGGCAGTTGGGCAATTGCCTGGTGACCTCTGGGGCAATCTATACTTTTTATATGATCTTCCTGGGGGTAGGAAACAGCAGGGGGCCAGACTCTGGGAAACTTCCTAGAGCCTTGGCATTATGGGAATTTGCCCATACTCCAGGGTGAAGTCTTCTGTCTCTGATGGGACAAAGGGGCCTTGCCTTTATGTCTAGGGATTGGGCAATGATTCCCTGGTCCCTGGAAGTTGAGGCTTTGACCCTCTACTTCCTAGGGCCTGTATATGGAAGGGATGGTTGTGGACTCAGCCGCAGATCCCTGAGATCTGTGTGTGCACTTACCTTAGAGGGTTAAGGATCTTTCCATTGAGAGTGTCCTGGGCTTTGGTTCTCTTCTGCGTTGGGCAGATTTCTGACAGTCTCTTCTCTTTCCTGTGTTGCAGGTGTGGGCTAAGCTGGAGGCCCCGGCTTTAGACTGGACCCCACAATGTTTGCAGAGATGTTCAGGTAGCCACAGTGGGATGGCAGCAAGTTCTTCATTTCTCTCCCAGCTCTCCGAGGGTTTCTCCATGCCCCTGAGTTCTTTCGGGTCCCCCTGCCAATCTTTGCCTTCCTGGAGTACTCCCTCAGGTACCCAGTGCAGTTTAATTTTCCTAATGCCCACATGGATGTCTGTGTTATCAGGCACGTGGGAGCTGATTACACACAATGAATGGGGGCAATGAGAGCAGTGGAGCAGACAGAGCTGGGGGCCCTGTGGCCACATCTGTCCCCATTGGCTGGCAGCGCTGTGTTCGAGAGGGTGCTGTGCGCTATATCAGGTATGGCTCCTCAGAGTTCCAGAGCTCTATCCCCAGGACCTTCAGTGCCTGCGTTTTCTCTCCCACCTCTCCTCTCAGTACCCAGATCTCTGATACCCTATTGCTCTCCTCTGTTCTTCTTCCCTCGGCCTTTCTGCTCTCTTTATGTCTGGCCCTTTAAATCTGTTCTCCTTCTTTCTCTTTCCACATCCTTTATCCTGTGTCCTTCCTAGGAAGGTCTTTGACTAAGGAACTGTCCTTTAGGCATGGTCTTCTGATTCAGTGTCAACTAACTCTGTCTCCTCTGGCCCTGTGCTCTCCCAGCCCAAGTGGCACAGAGCTGTCTTCCTTGGAGCAAACCCGGAGCTACCTCCTCAGCGATGGGACCTGCAAGTGCGGTCTGGAGTGTCCACTCAATGTCCCCAAGGTCAGAGTGGTGAGGGCTGTCAGAGAATACGGGGATAAGTGAAGAGACTTAATACAATTCACGGACCATGGTAGCTCTTCTCCCAGTTTCCACTCTCTCAGGGGCCCTGCCCATGACTCCCACCTTACAGGTTTTCAACTTTGACCCTTTGGCCCCGGTGACCCCGGGTGGGGCCGGGGTGGGGCCCGCATCAGAGGAGGACATGACCAAGCTGTGCAACCACCGGCGGAAAGCCGTTGCCATGGCAACTTTGTACCGCAGCATGGAGACCACCTGCTCACATTCTTCTCCTGGTGAGTCTTCTTCACTTTATGGATAACTGAGGAAGACTTAAGGGCCTGGAGGAGGGATGGTGAGAGGAGCTCTATGAGAGGAAGCAAGGAGAAAGGTGGAGTGGAGAGGTGCTTGAGAGGAAGGCAGAGGGAGATTGGGAGTTTATGGGATATGGGATGGAGAAGACAAAAGAAAGTTGTTGGAAGGGGAGCCACAGGCTGACCCTTCATTTCTCATTTATTGCAGGAGAGGGAGCGAGCCCCCAGATGTTCCACACTGTGTCCCCAGGGCCCCCTTCTGCCCGCCCTCCCTGTCGAGTCCCTCCTCCAACTCCACTTAATGGGGGTCCTGGCTCCCTTCCCCCGGAACCACCCTCAGTTCCACAGGCCTTCCCCCCTCTAGCAGGCCCTGGGGGGCTCTTCCCACCACCAAGGCTTCCTGACCCAGTCCCCTCTGGAGGCAGCAGCAGCCCCTGTTTCCTCCCAAGGGGCAATGCCCCCTCTCCAGCCCCACCTCCTCCACCTGCTATCAGCCTCAATGCTCCCTCCTACAACTGGGGAGCTGCCCTCCGCTCCAGCCTGGTGCCCCCTGACCTGGGCTCTTCTCCAGCCCCCCACGCCTCCTCCTCACCACCTTCAGACCCTTCTCTCTTCCACTGTAGTGATGCCTTAACGTCCCCTCCTCTGCCCCCAAGCAATAATCTCCCTGGTCCCCCTGGCACCCCTGGTCCTGCCACTCAGCCACCAGTGTCTTCAGCCACTATGCACCTGCCCCTGGTCTTGGGACCCCTAGGAGGGGCCCCCACGGTGGAGGGGCCTGGGGCACCTCCCTTCCTTGCTAGCAGCCTACTCTCTGCAGCGGCCAAGGCACAGCATCCCCCGCTCCCCCCTCCCAGCACTTTACAGGGCCGAAGGCCCCGTGCCCAGACACCCTCCACTTCCCATTCCTCATCACCCCGCCCCTCTCAGCGTCGTCCCCGAAGACCCCCAACTGTACTGCGATTGCTAGAAGGGGGAGGCCCTCAAGCCCCTAGGAGGAGTCGTCCTCGGGCCCCTGCTCCAGTCCCCCAACCCTTTCCTCTCCCTGAGCCATCTCAACCGATTCTCCCTTCTGTGCTGTCCCTGCTGGGACTCCCCACCCCTGGCCCTTCCCACTCTGATGGAAGCTTTAACCTTTTGGGGTCAGATGCACACCTTCCTCCTCCTCCAACCCTCTCCTCAGGGAGCCCTCCCCAGCCCAGGCACCCTATCCCGCCCTCCCTGCCTGGGACCACCAGTGGCAGCCTCAGCAGTGTGCCAGGTACGTGAGTGTGGTAGAACTCTTCCTCCTCTCAGGTGGAAAAAGGCAGCCAAGGCACTTAGGGGAGTTTAGAGAGCTCTTTGGTGGTTTTCTGGGTTGGAGGCAGGAAGGTTGGGTTCTTTGGATGCTGGGAGAAAGGTCGTCCCTTAAGCTGAATTTCTCTTTTCCTTTGCAGGTGCCCCTGCCCCACCAGCTGCCTCCAAAGCCCCCATGGTCCCCAGCCCTGTGCTTCAAAGCCCATCTGAAGGGCTTGGGATGGGGGCGGGCCCAGCCTGCCCTCTGCCTCCCCTGGCTGGTGGGGAGGCTCTCCCTTTCCCTAGTCCTGAGCAGGGCCTGGCACTGAGTGGAGCCGGCTTTCCCGGGATGCTAGGGGCCTTGCCTCTTCCTCTGAGTCTGGGGCAGCCTCCACCTTCTCCATTGCTCAGCCACAGTTTATTTGGTGTGCTGGCTGGGGGAGGGGGACAACCTCCCCCTGAGCCTCTGCTACCCCCACCAGGGGGACCTGGCCCTCCCCTAGCCCCAGGCGAGCCTGAAGGGCCTTCGCTTTTGGTGGCTTCACTGCTTCCACCAGCCCCGTCAGACCTTCTTCCACCCCCTTCTGCACCTCCTAGCAACCTCCTTGCCTCTTTCCTGCCCCTGTTGGCCCTGGGCCCCACAGCTGGGGATGGGGAGGGATCTGCAGAGGGAGCTGGGGGTCCAAGTGGGGAGACATTTTCAGGTTTGGGAGACCTGCCCCCGCTACTGTTCCCCCCACTTTCAGCCCCCCCCACCCTCATAGCTTTAAATTCTGCGCTGCTGGCTGCCAGCCTGGATCCCCCCTCGGGGACACCCCCCCAGGTGAGGATAGGGGGTGAGTGGGTGGGACAGAACAAGAGGTAGAGTCAGGGATGGGAGCTGGGAATCAAAGGCTTTCGGTTTCATGCCTGAGCTCTTCCTCAGGGCCTTTGGGGGAGGGCTTAGTTCTTGGCTGGGGGTAGGATGGCTGCAGGAACTGGGTCTGCATTTAATAAGCGTGGCCTACTTCACGTGAGGCTTCAGTAAGATGTATATGTGAAAGTACTGTACATTTAGGAAATACTTCACACACATAGTATCATTACCATTGTTTGTCCTCAGCCCTGTGTCCTGAGTGCCCCCCAACCTGGACCACCTACCTCCAGTGTCACCACGGCAACTACTGACCCGGGGGCCTCCTCTCTGGGCAAGGCCCCCTCCAACTCAGGGAGACCCCCCCAACTCCTTAGCCCTCTGCTGAGTGCCAGCCTGCTGGGTGAGTCTGAGGGAAAACTGGTGTGAAAGAGAAAAAAAAAGAAGCAGTAAAAATTGGGAGGAGAGGCTAGATGACTTGGGGAGGAGTTTTTGACTCTGGGGTTAAGCCTAAGAGGTAAACAGGGTCTGCTCAGCCTAACCGGTTTGCAGAGGAAGACTCCTGACTTTCCAGCTCCTCCACAGGTGATCTGTCTTCGCTGACCAGCAGCCCTGGAGCCCTCCCCAGCCTGTTGCAGCCTCCTGGCCCTCTTCTCTCTGGCCAGTTGGGGCTGCAGCTCCTCCCTGGGGGGGGAGCTCCTCCACCCCTCTCAGAGGCTTCTAGTCCCCTAGCCTGCCTGCTACAGAGTCTCCAGGTAAGGGTGGGAGGGAGGGTGTCACAAAATTTTTTCCCAAACTGGAAGTGGATGTTTTGAGTTACAGTAGCCAAGGAACCATATTTGGGACTAAGATTTTATTTTTTGCCTGCAGATTCCTCCAGAGCAGCCAGAAGCCCCTTGTCTGCCCCCTCAGAGCCCCACCTCAGCCCTGGAACCGGAGCCTGCCCGGCCTCCCCTCAGTGCCTTAGCCCCACCCCACGGTTCTCCTGACCCCCCAGTCCCTGAGCTGCTCACTGGGAGGGGGTCAGGGAAACGGGGCCGGAGGGGAGGAGGGGGACTTAGGGGCATTAATGGTGAGGCCAGGCCAGGCCGGGGCCGAAAGCCCAGTAGCCGGCGGGAGCCTGGCCGACTGGCCCTCAAATGGGGGGCACGTGGTGGCTTCAATGGACAAATGGAACGGTCCCCAAGAAGGACCCACCACTGGCAGCATAATGGGGAGCTGGCTGAAGGGGGTGTTGAGCCCAAGGATCCATCCCCTCCTGGACCCCATTCTGAGGACCTTAAGGTGAGTGCAGGGTGATGGAGGTTTGAGCTGACAGGCTCTGAGGAAAGGCTGGGAATATGGTTCCTTTTCCTAATTTTTCCTACACATACAGTCTGTGTTTTCCCAGGTGCCCCCAGGGGTAGTCAGAAAGTCTCGTCGTGGCCGGAGGAGAAAATACAAGTGAGTGTTGGGCCTACCCCAATCCTGGCCTTTTGCTACTTGATGGTTTATAGAAATGTCTAGAGTGGCTTGACTTTCAAAAAGGCACAAACTTAACTTAAATATGGATGGGGATATTATGCCTTTATTATCCAAAAGTAGAAGGTTTCCCACCCAAACTCTGGGCTTTACGTGGTGCTTGGGAAGCATTCCTGACCACCCGTGCCCTTACTGCAGCCCTACCCGGAACAGCAGTAGCTCCCGCCAGGATGTTACTACCTTGGACCCCAGCCCTACAACCCGCGTAAGTGTGTCAGGGTTGGGGGTGGTGGTTGTAAGGGATGAGGCAGGAGGAGAAGAGGAGTAGAGGGAGTGGGGAGAAAATAAAAGACTTCCTGATACCTAGCTGTTTGATCACTTCTTTCAACTTCCCCTCTTGTATAGGCGGCTGTCCCTCTGCCTCCCCGGGCCCGCCCTGGCCGTCCTGCCAAAAACAAGAGGAGGAAACTGGCCCCTTAGCAGCCATACCTGGAGCTGGATCTGACCCTGATTGGGGAGAGCTGAGTGCTGAGCCTTGGGAGCCCCTGCCAGCCACCTGCACCTGTGGACAGTGGGTGGGGGCACTACTCCCCACTCAGAGCACAAATGCAAGCCCTTCCCCTACAATCCCATCCTGAGCCATTGCAGGGGGTAGGGAAGCTCACCCCCTCTCCCCCAAAGCCATGTCACTGAAAAGGCCTGGGGGGGTGGTATATGGCCCTCTCCCCACCAGGCTAAGGGGAACACCCCCTTCCCCAGGTCTTTTATTTGTTTAAGTTATTTTTGCACAAATGACTCTTTTATATTTAATTCGACTTCATTGCCTCCCTTCTTGAAGCCAGCAGGCTCAGTTTACAAACCTGTGAGCTACTGTTGGCTGCTGCCCTCCTTCCCAGTGAAAGGTACAAAGCAATAAGCATCATGCATTCCCCCTCACCCCTCCACACCCCTCTGCCTCTGGCTCAGGTTGCTCAAAGCACAGATCCCCCTCTTACCCCTGTCCCCAGGTTTGAAACACATAGCCTCATTTCAAGGTGTAGCCAGCTTCCCTCTACTTTCCTCTGGGATCTAAAAGGGGGTAAGGGGGCACAGAGAGCCCACTGGGCCTCTCCCACACACACTACACTGCCCCTTCTCCCCCATCGGAACGCTCAGAGACGTTGTGATGATGCGACCGAGGATTATGCAACGTGGTCCAACCGGAGCGGCCAGCACGACCCGCTGTCCAGGGGCTGCCTCCTGCCTTTTCTTTTGTAAAGACAAGACCCTTGGGAGTTTTAATTCTGTTTTGTACTTGCCCTGTGGGGCCTCCACTGCTTTTCTATGGGAGACACTCTTAATTTAACAGATGAGAATATTTTGAAACTCTGGCTCTGACTCTGTACTCATTTTTTCCTTAGTTCTTTAGTAAGAGCAGGTTACAGTTTAAATCCTCTCATAGCAGAGAGGCGCTGAGGCTGCCTATTAGGCTGTGAAGGTCCATCTCAGTGCTGCCTCTTCCCCAGGAAACACAGCAGGGGCCACACAGAGTACAACAGCATTTAATGGTCAGAAACAGTTGTACAGAATTGTAGCCAGCCACAGGAGCTGTGCTGGAGGACAGGACCCAATCCTGCCCTGCCCCAAGCAAAGCAGTACTGGATAGGAGCTGGCATGTGGCGAGGCCCACGTCCCCAGGGCCTGAGGGGAGACCACCATCTAATGTCCCCCAGCTACCACTCTGTATTCCTTGGAGGAGGGGTGTAAACCCCACATGCAAGAAGAACCCCTTTGCCCCCAGTGTCAAATGGTATGGGGATGCAAGAGTTATAATTAAGGGGAAACCCTATGTAAGCTGTTAATAGAGTTCAAAGGGGTAGGGATTACCCCTGTTCTCCATCTCCTAAAGGTGCTCACTTTCCCAGCTTCTTCATCCGTTCATCAATGTTGGCAAAATTCCCCTCAACCATGGACAGGTTCTCACGCATGGTTGTCTGCACCTAGAAAGTCACAGAGATGTTTTACTCTATCATGCCCAGGTGCCTGCTTCGGTGAGCACCTGAAGAAATGCTCTTGGAGAAGACAAGAAATGGAAGCATAGCTTATGGGCCCCAGAGTGGGCACATGATAGCAGCTGTTTTGGTCTGTTTTATATAATGAAGAACAGATATGATTTTACTGGAATGAGAGTTTTACTGGCTCAAAAGTTTAGAAAACGGCTCTAGAGGCAGAACACATTATACTTTACATATTTCTTCATTTATCCTGATGGTCCTGTGGTGTTGGGTCTCTCTGCTATAATTCTGCCCTCAGCACTGAAAACAGTGCCTTCAAGAGAAATCGAGGACCATGTGCTGGGCACTGCTAAGAATGAAGGTGAAGCTCACTGCCCACTGTCAGAGAAGAAGTGGCAAAACGAGGTTGGAGCCTGCTGTTCATTTCAATGTCCATATTCTTCCCAGTGTGCTGTGCTCGGGATACAAGCACATCTGGCTGAGGACCCAGGGAGGGGAAAGCTAAGCTGAGACTGTAGAGGGACTGGGTAGGTGCTGTAGGAAAAACAGGTCCACTGGACCCCTGACAATTCACTCCCAGTATTTCACCTAATCCATACAACCCTGAGGTAGGTACAGTTTTCCAGATGGTAAGATGGAGGTTCATAGGTTAAGTAAGTTGTCAAAGGTCCCACAACCACTGACAAACAGTAGAGACTCAAACCAAGCCCCTGCCACATCATGTTATGACCTGGGGCAAGGCAGAACCCCGGCTGCTAGAGAACGGAGGTGGCAGACCAATAAAGGGGCACACACCTGGGTCAGGAGGGTAGTGTTGTCCTTGAGGGAGTTAGCAATCATCTGCTGTGTGGTATCCAAGTGGGTCAGGAGCTGACCGAACTGCATGGCTACAAAAGAAGGTAGGAAAGGTATGGGTGACATCAGAATCCATGACAAGATGGGAGGAAACAAAAGCTGCCCGCTATCCAATTCCTCTCCTCCCCCCTGGCAGCGGGCCTCCCACCTTGCTCATGCAGCTGCTTGATGGTGACAAGTCTCTGCACCAGCTCTGGAAGGGTGGAGGCAATGGGGCTCCAGCGCTGTACAGTGTCGTATAGCTGGTGCACCTGGTGGGGACAGGTCAGGGCCCGGAGGGGATGGCCGAGTGAGGTACACAATGACCACTGGGCGAGGGTGGGGCAGGTGGGGGCAGGCCCCTCACTGTCTCAGCTGGTAAGAGCTTACGAAGATAGCACCTCTCATTCTCGGGTAAGACCACCAGAAGGACTCGGAGAACACAAGGGAACAGGAAAGGGCATGGAGGTGGGGGGAAGGGCTCTTCCTGACCTTGCTTTGTGTATCTGCATCTTCTACAGAAGCTTTATGCTTGGCAATCTCATTCACCTTTCCCAGGACACTCTGAAAACACAGACTTCAAGGTCGATAGGGCACCCAGGGCTTCTGAAGTCCCAAGCTACCTGTAGTCCAGTTTGCCCTCCATGTAATACCTGTAGCCGAGCCTCCACTTGGTCCAAAACTGCAAGGTCCAGGGCGTTCACCTTTGCTTGCAACAGTTCTACAGTCTCCTGGGGGTGGAGGTTGGGACAAAATTCATGGATGGGAAAGGATCAGACTAGGAAGACGCCAATACGTATTCCACTAGAGGTGATTAATATATAGCTATGGACCCACAAACAGTTCTCCAAGCAAACCCAACCTCACTATCCCCTCTGTAATTCAACACTTTGGTTCCTTATATACTCACCATGAGACAGGCTCCCTGCACACCTGCTGAAAGGGGATTCTGGTGGGGAAGAGGAGGAAAGAAATCAGTGGTTCTC
Organism: Taxidea taxus jeffersonii; assembly: GCA_003697995.1. Lineage (NCBI taxonomy): Eukaryota > Metazoa > Chordata > Mammalia > Carnivora > Mustelidae > Taxidea > Taxidea taxus. The sequence goes on along the minus strand of RCUC01112514.1, from coordinate 22,552 downwards.
GTGTCTCCTCACGATTACTACTGTCTCTCTACTACCGTCTCCCATCCTTTCTGGGTCTAGACAGCAACCCACTGGCTGATCTGATAAATGAAGACCTTTCCACTCTCCCCGGGGCTCTGTGGAATGCTCTGAGTGTCAGGGAGGAGGGCGCAGGATGCAAGGTCAGACGCAGTAGAGGAGAGCACCTGACCTGAGCATCCTGATCACAGCGTACAGTTGCTTCCAGCTCCGTCAGGCGCTTCTCAAGTTCTGCAACCTAGGACGAGGAAGGGAGTTAGACTTGCCACCCGCCTGCCTGCCGCTGCAGCGGGCACTAACATCCCGCTCTTCTCTGCTTGTCTGCTTGCCATTCCCCTCCCTCCTCCTCTCCACTCTGCCAAGAGACCACTTTCTCTGGAACACAACCTAATCACATTCTTAAAATCTTAACTGAAAGTAGATGGGTGAGGGAAACATGGAGAATGAGACATCAAGAGGAATCGGAAGCATTCCCAGCACCCTGATATCTGATCCCCTGGAGGGAGGTAGGAAAGTCTTCAGGGCCATGCCACCTCAGCCCCCCAACCAACCTACATATGTACTTACTTTGGCAGCTTGAGAGAACTTGTCCTGTTCAGGCCGAGAATGTAGTTCGTAAGTGACAAGGCTACTATCTACAAGAGTCCCACTGGTGGTCTTTCCCCCTGAACCGGTTCCTTTGCTGTTTTTGGTTGCCTCCAGCTGTAGCAGCAGGCGCCTGGGACAGGAGACCAAGTAGTAAGATCACAACTTGAAGGATGTGGGCCAGTCCAGCCCTCTCTCATTTTGTCTTGCACTCAGCAGTAAGGAACAGCCAGGGTACCTCTCCCCTTAGTATCCTGGCCAGTACTTGGCTGAATCTCCCTATGCCCCAGGCAGCAATGATTTCCCAACAAAGCAGGACACCCACTTAGCCAGAGCTCCATCAGGGTCAGTAAGGTTGATGGCTGCATCTGGTCCTAGCAGCTTCTCTAGGTGGGAAGCAACCAGCTGTTGCTTCAGGGCAGCCAGCTGCTTAGCCAACACCACGGGAGTCAGTTTCTCTTCAGTGGCAGACTCCTTCACCGTTGCCTGGTATGAGAAGAAGCAGACAATGAGGGGTGGCTGGGGGAATCAAGACCAGAAAAAGGGGGTGCCTGGGTGGCTCAGTTGGTTAAGCGTCTGCCTTCGGCTCAGGTCATGATCCCAGAGTCCTGGGACTGAGCTCCGCACCTGGCTCCCTGCTCAGTGGGGAATCTGCTTCTCCCTTCGCCCCTTCCTCTGTTCATGCGCTTGCTCTCACTCTCTCTCATGTGCTTTCTCTCTCAAATAAATACAATCTTAAAAAACAACAACAACAGAAAAAAGGATCAAAGCCCTTAAGAATGGCTGTGGCTGGAAGTTACTGGACGGTTCTTACCCTCCTATGGCACTGAATATAGATCTATTTATACTCCTAAACCTAGGAACCCCAGCTTCCTTACCAAGGATCCCCGGTAACCTTTTTCCTCCTGCTGTGAGGTCCTCCTCTGCTATGTAAGTCAGGGCACAAAGAGGAGAAGGGAGTTTACAAGTACCTTGATTTTCTCAACTTCAGTTGTCAGCTCTTGGACCTCGTGCAATAGTCGCTGGTACTTTTGCTGCGGTGTCTCCTTCACTCCCAGGCCTTCTCCAAGCTAGACAGCAAGCACACATAATGAAGTTACATCCCTCGGTACAGGGAGCCTCCTCAAGAATTTATCCAAACCCTGAGCTTAGGTTGTAAGGGTATCCCATCCAACTCAGAATACACAACACCCTGGGAGAGAAAAACTGGAGGCCTGGAGACTCTCCAGAGCAAACAGCAGGGCGACTAAGCATCCTCAACTGTATCCTGCTGGGTTTCTCAGGAGCCCAAGGAGAGAAAAACTCAGAAGCCTGACTGTGTCCCTTGATGTCCCTCCTAACCAGGATCACTGCACCATCCCCATCAACACACACACAACAAACCAGCTCATATTCTCCAGATTCATATCCTGTTCTCTTGGTTTTTCCAATACGATCTGAGAAATCTGCCAAGAAAAGAAGATGGAATTGAGGGCCTGATCTAGGACCAGGGCAGTCACGGTCTCAGGTCACTGTCAGGGCTACCATGAAAGATCTCCATGAAGACCCTTTCCCCAAAGCAAGTCACTATGGCCTGAGGATAGACCTTCACCCATTCAGTTTCCAGCCCAGTCTCACCAAGTCCCTTTGTCCCCACTCTCTTGTCTTTGAACTTGTCATAGGCGGCATTGGGATTGACAATGATGTGCTCCACACTTGTGCTCGTCAGCTCTTCCTGCAGGAACAAGGAGTTCAGGCCAGGGGCAGATTCATTCTCACCCTAGACTTCCCTGACCCCACAAAACCCCCAATCCACTAGAGGAGACTGGGAGAGGAGAGAAGAGAAGGGCAGCTCCACTCCAAGCTGCTGACCCAGGCTCAACCTAGGAAACGGAAGCTTCCTGGTAAATTTGGAGTCTCAGTTGTATAAATATTAACACTCTGATTCAAGGAACAGAGGTAGCATAACCTCCCCACCCACTCTGTACATAAGCCTCCCCGTCCCCCTACCCCACCCACTGGGGCCCTCCCAGTTACCTGGCACACACCATGCACTCAAGCCAAGAAACTAGCCTGACCTCTTTGAACCTCCCCTTCCCAAAAGTAAACCTCCTTGCTGCTGAGGACGGACATTTCAAGCTAACCTCCCATCCTTTCTGGGAGGAAAGAGGAAGGGTGGCAGACATCCCAGCTGCTAATTCTGATGGTGAATATGCTGCTGAAGGGAAGATACCAGCTCTGAGATACAAAAGGAAGGCTGGCATGACCAGCAGTCCTGTGCCAAGGCTGCCATTAGGCTGGGGAGTTCAGGGTACAGAGAGAAGAGGCAAGAGATTACCATATATTTTTTAAGGGACATCTTAGAAGCAATAAGCATAAGCACTACCTGCTTGCCAAGAGGATGCCTGGGTGAGGGCCACACCTATATCCTGACATGGAAGTAGGCCAGCAGCTTCTCAGAGAGAAGCCTCTCAAAGAGAAGCCGCAGCACCCGCCTCTTCTCTCTGTGTCCTCTGCTCTTATCTCAAGCACTGAAGCTCTCTCCTTAGCAGGGAGCATGGGAAAGAAAGTAATAAAGAGAGTTTACCCTAGCAGAGTGGTTCCCTCCTTACTGGATACTGACTGGCTGTTCAATTCCAGTAACTACACCAAGACCAAGCACTTCACACTATACATCTCCTTCCCTTGTCAGCAGTCCGGCAGCTCTCACTGCCCTCCTGAAAGACAGGGAGGGAGGCCCGGGCATCCTGTGCTGTTGGGGACGACAGCTCCACCTTCTACAGAAGGCAGCTGGCAAAGTGAGTCTTCTTTGCTTTAACTAGAACAACAGTTCTCAACCCTGCCTGTGCATTTGCGCCACTTATAACATGTAAATTAAAAATAAATTAAAATTTTTAAAAAAGAGGAAAAAAGGCCTGGGTTCTCTGTAAATTCTGATTTCATTATTGTTCTGGGGTAGGGTCAGGAGAGTAGGCCAACTGAAAAGCTACCCAGCTGATTCTAACGTGCAGCCAGGACTGGACAGAGAGTCTCTGCCTGTGTGTGGGTATTGGGGTGGGGGTTGGGGATAATGGAGAGGCATCATGAAGAGCAGCAGACAGAAGCTCCATCCTTCATCTCTGATCCACTATTAGAAAAGGAATCAGTGTGAGTGGCAGCTTTAAACATAGGGAAGGGAGGGGGTAAGGAGAAAACATCAACTTTGACTTTTACCTCTTCTTTAGGGAAGTGCTGAGCAGAGAGGCAAGAGCTAAAGATTAAGGGAAAACCAAAGGGCTCAACATCCTATGTGCAAGGGTAAAGAAACAGCTGAGCCCCAAATTATTCTCTCTTTAATCTTCTCTGAAATGTATGGCCAGAGCACCCACAGGCCAAATAACTGTGTGGTCTCCGGCCTCTGCAAAGTGTCTGAGGACTCCCGACGAGGAGAGATGACCACCTTCTCTTAAGTTCACAATCAAGAGTATGCCACTCCTCCCTGTGATTGCCCCAGTCAAGGCCACTGAGGTAGAAATCCATTAAAAAATCCTCTTAAAAAGTCAAATGGGAAGCAGAGTCTATAGACCAAGGAAGAAAATGAATCATGGCTGCCATCTATTAAAGCCCTCATTACGGGGACAGGCACTTTACTGATGAGAACCTACTTTCCTAAGTAGGTAAGGGGTTGGCTGAGTAGAAAAGGGTCAGTATACAGAGTGTGGGCCTCAGAGGTCCTGGACAGTGGCAGGAATTAACAGCACTTTCATCTCACTCTTTCCACTTCAGATCATGGCCTGGGTCAGGAGAGCTGCCCGACATTGGCATCCCCTCAGAGCCTCTCCAAGGATGTGGTCCCAGAGACTCAGATGGCCAGCACCCTTGTGTCGGCCAGTGGCACCCATTCCACCAGTGCCTCAGAGATTTGGGGGCATGGGCTGGAGGTAGTATCACTACAGTGATTCATAAGATGGGAAAAGGCTGTCGGCTGGGGGTGGGGCTGGATAGAGGGGTTAAAGATTTAGCAGAGACAAAAGGATAGAGAAACAACTGCCCATCACAGCACACCCCATTAAAAAGCAGATGAAAGGTCAGGCTTCTTACCAGCTCCTTGTGGTTTTCCCCAGAGGTGAGAAAATCAAAAGAGTTAAAAGGTAAGGGAGTGGGGGAATGGGGTGAGGGAGGGGAAAAAAAAGACAAAATTGTTATTAGCAAATTGTCACATGCACTATATGATAGCTTCAAACACACTGCACCATAGGGCCCAGGGGAGCCTAGCAAAATTTGGGGGCTCAGAAGTTTCAGCTGGAGCCACTACATACCCCAAGAGAAAGAAGACCTTGGGACCTTTTCCTCTCCGGTGGTGAGAATGTCATGAAGCTCTGCCATTAGAAGCAATGTAAGATTATCTGAGAGCTAGTGAGATGTTGCAAGCTAGTGGCATGGAATAGGAAAGTGGGGGTGGGGGCAGACAAGGCAGAATGTGAAGCAGAGGTTGTGGGGATTCTAAGGACATGTAGCTGACCGAGGGGCTTCTTAGTCCTTCTCAAGTGGGTACATCATGGTTCAAGTCTCGCTGTCTCTTCGCTTCTCTAGTCTTGAAGAATGAGATATCTGGATGGTGGAACTGGTCACAATGAGGGTGCCCGCATGGGTAGCTTGACAGGACTTTAGGTTAAGCAGAACCAAGTATGTCAGGAGATGGTGAGTGTCAGGAAACATGAAGCACCCGTTCTCGTTCTCTACCGCCAGAGGAGAGACAGGGCATGTCCCGGCCCCTCGGACAGTCCAGTGTGTTTGCATCCACCTTGATTAGTTGGTAACTCCCCCCACAGCCCCAGGGGAACCACAGCAATTCTGCTATGATGTTCGAGCACAAAGAACCCAGAGGATACCAAGATTCACAGCTCCCAGCCCATGTGCAGAAAATGTTTCTTCCACCCTCTGCTCACAAGATTCACAGAGGTTAGAGGGTAGACAAGGGGGAAAGGTGAGAGTACTCCAAAGAGGCCTTCTTTTAGTCCAGACAGAGACAAGGCTCTCGCTTCTAGGCAAGATGGGTAAAGAACTGCCAGGAAGGGAAATCTAGCGGTACGCCCTGCCTCTCCAGGAGCTCTACTGATGGGCACACAGAAGCGTGGAAGCTTAAAGATGGTTATGTATATATGACAATGCGCAATGGGACAAAGACAAGTGCTTCCTGCCTCAGAGTTTTCACCTAGAAACGCCTGAGCCTCCATCTCTCCGTCCCGTCTGATGCCAGGGTCCAGCTAAGCCAAGACTCCTGCTTCAGCTCAGGGTCAAGACAGATCCAGACCCTGTGGTCTACACTGGGAAGTCTTTGCATAGAGGGAGTATAAGCACTCACAGGTGCACATAGGCAAACACACAAGGGGAGGCACACACACACACACTACCTTTCTCTTACTTGCTCCACCAAGCTAAAACCAGCTTGGGAGAAACTCAAGGAGAGAGAGACAATGAGCTGTAAGTTCAAGTCATGAGGAACAAGCAGAATGGGGGAGGATAGAAAATCAAAGAAAAGGAAAAGTGGCATATTAGTTTGTAAACTGTATACACCACCTCCAGGTCTGTCCTTTGGGGGCACTGTGGGATGATGAGTTATTAGGCATAATTCCTATAACCTAGAGTATTAACAGTCACCACGGAAACAGTCCATCCAGCTACCTTGATTGGAAAATTCTAAGTGCCCTGATCTCAGGTACCAGTTTACCTGGTACATGACTCCCAGTCCCTCTCACTAATGGACCCCCCTGACTCCCCAGGGCTGTTTGGCTAAATGGCTGTGCCTCAGAGGGCAAGACCTGAGGTTCTAGATCAGACAGGGAAAGAGGCCACTGCTGCTCTCTGAGCCTGCTAAGGCTCCTTGCCAACACTGTAGCCAGGGGGACTTCAGAACCATGCTGATAAGGAAGTTGGAGAATGCTGTAGAAGAAAACTGTCCAGGATGGATCAACATAATGCTGACCATCCACCCATTCCTAAAGGAGGGGTACAGAAACAGAAAGACTCGTGAAAGCACAAATAACCCAAGTTATTACCTTAAAATTACATGTAACACTCTTTCCCATCCCGTTTACTTTTGTCTAAAGGCTTAACACAGGGAACATTAAAATGAGTTTTTCCCAGGGATAGTCTACACACAGCTAAGAAGTGAGGACTGTGACTGCCCCCCTTGTTCTCTACCCTTGTCTAGAATGGCTAACAGTTACTTCTTTTCTCTTAACTTCATTTCAGTCTGAGGAGGAGAAAGCCAACCCCTTCTAATTCCAGCCCCTAAATGCCTCATATGCAAAAGCATTCCTAGCCTCCATGTTTCTATTCCATCCTCCATTGGACAGTTTTATTCTGCAGACTTCACAAGGGAAAGAGACAATGACTCATGAATCAGATTTGTACTTCCAAACCTTGATTAATGATTTTTAAATATAAGGCCAGTAGGCCCCTTAATGACCCAGCTAGGGACTCGACAGAATTCAAAATGATCAGCTACAACAACAGTACAGTGACAGAGCATTGCATGCGAGATGGCAGATGAAAAAAAAAACATGCAGAGAAGAAGCTTTGAATGGTCTTACTTGTGCAAACTAGTGTCCAGGCAAGGTGGTGAGGAGGGAGGATGGGGGAAGCATTAGGAAAAACTCAGGTAAGTTCAAGAGCGCCAACAGTCAATGAACACAATCAAGCAAACTCTATGGTATCTCAAACTGTAAGGAAGACAATGTACTGTTTCTCATCTCAAGCTGGTGGAGTGTCCAACAGTATCTACCCTTTGGAGAACAGCCTCTGCCAGGACCCTGTCAGACTGTGGCTAGGTCATTTTTTCCCCTTTCACATGGCACTGGAGATCAGTAAGGCATCAAGGGAGAAACTATATCCTGTTTCTAGTGAGATTTTCTAAATTTACTCTCCTTGCTCCAGCAGTTCAAAAGCCAGGAGCAGAATGCCTCACAGACCCAAGGTAGACTGGGGGTTCAGCAGGGAGGAAATTCCAGTCAGGAATTAGCTTTCCTGACGAGACATTTTAAGAAAAGTCTCCAAGTAAGCCCATCGTCCAAATCAACCTAGGAGTGTCTGAAATGCAGAGACGAAATTCTCTTACATTGAAGAGGAAAGGGCTAGCGTGTGCTGCTGTCTGGCCCATTTGCTTTAGAGTATTTTCTTCCTGCTAAAATTGTTTTAAAGGAATAGTAGGAAAATCAGGATCATCTTTAGCAAAACTAAAACCTTTTATACTACTTTCCTCCACCATCCCCTCCACTATAGGAACTGCAATACTTTTATGATTAAATTAAACTAGCATTGACAATCTTTAAGGGACATTATTTCCTTCAGTAGCTCAGTTTTTTCCACAGTGGAGCAATCAGAGGAAGGAGGTTAAAAGACAGTGAGGGTTAACACTCTTTGATTATTCCTTTAAATAAAAATCTGGAGATCCCCCAAAAGCTTCCTTTAGAAGCTGGTCATATTGATTGTCTTCAGGGAAGGGACCTGGGTGGTGGCAGGCAGGCAGGGGTGAGAAGAGACTTTTGTTCTATGCACATATATTATCTATGTTAAAAACGAATCAAATTAAAGTTGAAAATAATCTGGAGACTAAGGCAAAGCATTCTGTTGCCAGGGGTTAATGTGACTGAAAGCCTTACAGTTCAGCTACAATACTGGTGACGTGTTGTCATCAGTGCTAGGTCTTGGGAAGGGAGGGGACAGGCTGCTAGTGAGAATTCAGGCCTCACAGACATGAGGTTTCTGGACTAAGTACAACCCACTTCTCTTCAAGCTGCACATTTACATCAATATTAAGAGCAGTAACAGGACTATTACTCAGCTGACTTCCCGAAGGCTGTCCTCCTAAGGCCCACAGGGACACCCAGAAGCCAGAGACATTAACTGACATCAGTAAATATTTCAGTGCCCCACTCCTTCCTGAAGCAGCTGAAGGTCTCCCCACCCTACTGTCTCCCACCTAGTGATGAAGATTCATTTAGCTGTGTCTTAGGTGATGGAGGCAACTTGACTCTTCTTTTATTTACCATCCAACTCCTATGCACTGCTATACCATCATCCTGAACAATATGCTGCAGGAAATGAACACTTCTGGAATCCCTCCCTATCAGCCATCCCGCTAGGTATTACTGAAACAGGCTGCTCAGGCGCCTTGGGGAAAAACAGCCAATCAGGGCTGCACATTCAGATGCTCCCATGCCTATCATCTTCTTCTTAAGAAACATCCCAGGACTTTCAAAAGGAAAACTACGCATGTTATTTTTTTGTTTTGGGAGGGGGGATTGCTGTGATACTACCCATTCGTATCACAGTCAGTGACAAACAGACAACCTGCTGTTTATTATCTCACCGTGAAGCTGTGACACTATATGGGCAGAGGCCTAGGCCAGAGTTGAACAGTCTCTGAAATGGGTCAGAGGACTGAAGTCCTCAGCTTCTATACTCATGCTCTGTGAGGTCAAACACAGCTTCCTAATGACATACATCTTAGAGTGACAGGTGCACACCCAGGTCCTTGAGCAATGACAACATCTGCATTATCTCCAGATATTCAAGCTTGGGGGACAGACTGACAGGCCAGCAAGTACAGAAGCCACAGGAACACACCACTGAGAGAGGAGACAGGGAAGGTGTTCCCACAGAGTAGGAACCACTTCCACCTGGGGGAAATAAAATAAGGAATAAGTGAGTACGCCAAGCCATACATTAGAAGCCAGCAGCCAGCATTCTCCAGGACTAACCAGCCCCACAGACATAGCCACAGGACTTAGAGACACACATACGGACCCTGCTTCATCAATGTGACCTTAGCCCAGCTCTCTCTGGAATAGAACCTAAAACACATCTTGTAAAAAATTCTAACAGACCTTTGTTCCCCTTGACACTGACATACAAGTTTTTACCATGCTGATTTCTATTCACTCCATTTTGTTTATTCCATGTCTCCTAACCTGTATGTATCTTAACTCCACCATTAGTCTGGGGCATCCTTAAAGGCAGGGACATTTCTTCCTCTGCATTGCATGAAAACCAACACAGAATGAACACATTCAATCAACAGTGCCAAGTGGTTCCCCTCATGGTTAAAATGTGTCCATAGCTAATTTCTTCCTTAGAGTTCTTCTTAGGTCTGAAAGTGCTAAGGGACTCACTCTCTTTTGCTGTAGGAAATATTTACATTCTTCCTCAAATTCATTTTGCTCTGACTGGATCCCTTATCTTTCTAAAATCTCCACATCACTTTCTCACTCCTTGCTTAACAGATACTGGGTATTGAGGAAAAAGACTATTCCTCTATACTTCAAAACCTAGCTCCAGCTGGATACTGATGAACATGCATCAAGTGAAATATTTTATGAAACTGAAGGCTTACTTCCTAACCTCAAGAAGTTTATAAGTGCTCAGGCTTCAGGATTCATTACAGTAGACTAGCACCTAGGGGCCTCCCTAAATCACTGGCTCCAAATGAAACTGTCTTGAGATATTTCAGCTTTTATTTAAAAGACCCAAGTCAGGTCTTGTTAGTTGTGATTCCACAGACAGGGCTCTCCTTCCTGACATTGTTCACTGGTGGCTGTAAGCCTGCAACCTACATACCTCCCAGGCTGGGTTGGCATACCCACTTATTGCTGTGGCTCCCCAGAAAAGGAAAAGGGTCAGCCTGAGGAGAGAGGTCAGGGTCCGAAAGAATCCTGAAGCAGCACATAGTCTTACCGCATCAAACTCCGCTTGATCATCCTCAGGCAGATCGCTGGTTTCATAAACATCTGGCTCGTTCCTGGCCTGCAGACAGAAGCAGTGACCACCCTACCTCATTACCCAGCATCCACCAATACCCCTAAAGCATTCCATTTCAATAAGCTAACAGAGAAGATAGGCTGTGAGGCCAGGATTCTGTCCCTTCTCTTCTACCTGTCCAGTGACCTGTATATTAGTTCCCATGTCTTAGAGTGGTGGGGATGACAGAGGGCACAACTGGGACCTCATGGTTAAGTGTAAGTGATGGCAAAGGATGTGACCCTGAATATGAAGGGGTGTGGGCTTTTGGCAATCATTATGCTCCAAGTAGGAGAGGGTTATCTTCCAATTAGGCCCTACCCAATTACACCGCTACCCTGGCACAAAGGTTGAGAGTGACTCAGTACAAGGTCCTGTGACCCAACCCCCACCCTTGAGAATGCAGGCAGGGCAGCACAAAAGGAGGGTACAGGCCGGCATGTGCGGGGGGGGTGGGGGGGAGGTGGAGAGGGGCGGAGGCGGACTTCCCGGGGGACAGAGTTCTCTATCTGGTACTAGAAGGGTTCTGCCACGGTAACCTCTTCTTTGGCAAGGTGAAGGCCATCACCAAGTGGCCTGGTATGTGTGTTTGGGGTGGGGGTGGTGGGGGGAGGGGCCTTATGGGGAGATTGGAGAGACATGAGAGGTGCTGACATGGATGGTAGAAACATTCGGGCTAAAGAGCTAAGCGCCCAGAGACGATTCTGGGGCGGAGAAACCGGCGACTGCCGGAAAAAGGGCCTGGTAAGCCATTCCGCGGCCGGGCCAAGTCAGGTCGTAAGAGTCCGGAGGGTGCTGTGGCCCGTCGGAGAGCCAGAGGCTAGAGCCCTGGGGCGGAGGAGGGGCTGCAGGCGGGAGGGGTCACGGGTTAGTGTCTGTTGGGGGTCCTTAGTGGGTCGGGGGTGCGGTCCTGGGGAGCCGGGGTTGGCCCTGTACTCACAATGCCGGGAAGGTCGGCGTATTTAGGGTCCGCCATGGCGGCGGCGAGGCGGGGTTGGGGGACCAGGGCCTCGGTGGAGCCGGGGCCGGTGTTCGGGTAGGGGAGAGGCTGGGTCCGGGTCCGGGGCTTAGGCGGCGGCAAAGGGAGCGGCGGAGGAGGTGGAGGAGCAGGAAATCTCGCGACAGGAATCGTACTCGAGCGAGAAGGGTAAGGCAAAAGTCGCGAGAACAGCCCGCTACCACACCCCTGGAGAGACCGGGATTGGCGAGAATGCTGCCAGGGAATGAGGTAATGGCGGAGGGACGCCGCCTGGGATTGTGGGATGTGTAGTCTTGGCCCACTCTGGCTTGGACGGAGAACGACAACAACGCGCTTTGGGAGTTATTTCACACAACTTATTTTCTTTCATTTTTACATCAAGTCTATGAAAAATATTTTATAATTCCTGTTTTTCTGATGGATACGTTTGGGCTTCCAGAAATTAAATGACTAGATAAAAATAATACAGCCTGTCGTGCTTTGGCACAGAAAGAACTTCAAAAACAATAATAGCAAGTAAAATTTATTTATTTATTTTTAAAATATTTTATTTATTTATTTGACACACACAGAGAGAGATCACAAGTAAGCAGAGAGGCAGGAGAGAGAGGGGGAAGCAGGCTCGATACTGAGCAGAGAGCTCAATGTGGGGCTCAATTCTAGGACCCTGAAATCATAACCGGAGCTGAAGGCAGAGGCTTTAACCCACTGAGCCACCCAGGCGCCCCTAGCAGGTAAAATTTAGTAAGGGTTTAGTCATGTTAGGAATGAAAACGTTAAGTAACCTTCTCGAGTTAGAGCTATCAAATAAAATATAGGGCACCTAGTTAAATTTGAATTTCAAGGAAACAACTAATAAGGTTTTTTTTTAGTATAAGTATGCCCCATATCATAGGTGGGACATACTAAGACACACACACACACACATACACATGCACATGATTGGTTTTTTAATCTGAAATTCAAACTTAATGGGGCATGTTTTTGTTTTTCAAATCTGGCAGTCTTATTTCAAGCTTATAAGTAGGTAAGTGGTGCCTGTATGTCTGTTGGAACACCCTCTGTGCTCTTAACCACCTCACTAATAGTTTTCAGACTTCTGAATTTCACAGTTCAATAAAATGAAAACAACAGCAACCCTGGGGCATCTGGGTGGCTGTTGATAAAGCCTGTGCCTTCAGCTCCGGTCTTGATCCTAGAACCCTGGGATCTAGTCCCACCTGGGGCTCCCTGCTCAGCTGGGAGTCTGCTTCTCCCTCTGCACCTTCCCTTGCTCATGCTCTCTTTCTCACTCTCAAATAAAATCTTAAAAACAAAACAAACAAACCCAGCAACCCTTTTTGAGAATGGATATAGTACTGCTACCTTTAAATTTTGCCAACTAAGTGCATTAGAAAAAGAAAGCCTACTGTTTACTATAGCCATCATTTCTTTTTTTTTAAATAAGATTTTATTTATTTATTTGACAGAGAGAAAGATCACAAGTAGGCAGAGAGGCAGGCAGAGAGAGAGAGAGGAGGAAGCAGGCTCCCCTCTGAGCAGAGAGCCTGATGCGGGGCTTCATTCCAGGACACTGGGATCATGACCTGAGCAGAAGGCAGCAGCTTTAACCCACTGAGCCACCCAGGTGCCCCTATAGCCATCACTTCTTACTTGAAAAGTAGAAAGGACATACTCTCAAGATTGAAAGACATTCCTTTGAAATTTAATAAATCTAGCTTTATGAAAAGCTTGCCGCATTGTGTGTGGGTTTTTGTTTGTTTGTTTTTTATTTTTTGTTTTTGAGAGGAGGGGATACCCAGTAAGATTTTGTCCCTGACCCTCCATAGACAAGCTTTTTTCTTTTCTTTCTTAAGGCAAGCATTTTTTGAAAGTCCATTAGGGCTGCCACCCTGGAGCCCCTGGGGCCCTGAGTTTGGGATGTTTTCCATAATGTTTCCTGAAATTGCGGGATGCTGCAACACTTAGAAATAGTGCCAGACCAAGTGACTGGAGAGATGGCTTGTGTTCCGGAGTTTGGAACTCATTGTCATTCTATGCATACTCCCCTAGCTCCTCCCCAAACCTCTACCCCGCTTCCTATAGAGTCTTACTGCCTTCCCAACCAGCTTCTTTTCTTTTCTTTTTTTAGAGATTTTATTTATTTGACAGACAGAGATCACAAGCAGGCAGAGAGAGAGAGAGGGAGGAAGCTCCCTGCTGAGCAGAGCCGAAGGCAGAGGCTTAACCCACTGAGCCCCCCCTGCACCCCTTCCCATCCAGTCTCTTATGATGGAACAGTTTCCTTCAGTTTCCTTAAAACTCAAGGTGGGTGAGAGGTATAGGCCCAATGTGTGGAAGCCCTCATCTGAGTTCTGAGTGGTTAGTTCTTTTCTGGTCAGGCCACCATTCTCTCACTCTTGCCTCATAGTGTCCAAGTGACCTTACACAATTGCTAGGCAGAACCTCCATCCCCTCCTCCCTTCTTCCATCACCACGCTCCTTCCCTTGGCCTAGAGCCTCAACTCCTGCAGTCCAACTCTCTCTTAGCCAGCAGAGGCCTGTGACGTGGAGAAAAAATCAATTTGGCCAGCTTCTAGGTGGTTCTGCCCAGGGTCTGCAGAGGAGTCTGACCCGAGGGTAGGAAGGACAAAGAATCTCTAAGGGTTGGCTGTTGTTGTTTTTTTTTGGTGGTTTTTTTTTTGTTGTTGTTGTTGTTTTGTTTTGTTTTTGCTAGGGAAGAGGGAGAAGCAAAGCAAGCCCTGAGAAAGGGGCTGGGGTGTTGGGACTCTGTCCAATGGTAATTTGGACAGGAAACACTTATGTTGGTGCTGAAACCTGTCTGAAACCTAAATGCAGATGTCTGCCCTACTGGTTCTCTCTCAAAGCCCCTGTGGCCTTCCCCATCCCCATCATTACTCCCCCTTCACTGTTTTCTGACTCCCTTTCTCTTGCAAGAGCTTCTCCTGCCCACCTGCATCTGCAGCCCCAACCCATCAGGCAAAATGAGAATTTTATCTGTGCTGAATTCTGATAGCCCAGAATCCGAGTTTGCCTTCCGTCCCATTGGGGACCTGGTGTGTATACTGGGGAGATAGTGCACCTTTGGACCTAAAAGGGGAAGGGAATTATAGCCTTTCTCCTGACACTACTGGCAGCCGCCCTTGAAAGTTGAGTGGGCTGGGAATTTGCGTGAGGGGGTTGGGGATGGGGAATGAGAAGTGTGCTCTCAATTTAGAGAGATTGGTGACAGGGGCGGGGCGGGGGTGGGGGGGGGGAGGGTGTCCCGGAATAAAAGGGGTGGAAACGCTGTAGGCTCTCTTCCCTACCCAGGCGACAGGCCCACCTCAGCCCCCTTACCCCTTCCAGAGGGGTGGAGTCCGAGGGAGGGGCAGGCCGTGGAGGTGGGAGGTGGGATGCGGAGAGGGCCTTGGGTGGGGAAGTGGTGAGGGCGAGGTTACCCAGGAGCGTCAGGGGTTGGGGAGGAGGCGAGAGGAACAGAAAGGTGCCCTAGAGGGTGGAAGCCGAGCGGGAGGCCCCCCGCGAAGGAAGCCCCGCCCGTCCCTCGGCCGCCGCCCCGCCCAGGCCCGCAGCGCCGCGCTGCAGCGCGAGGGGCGGAGAGGCAGAGCGCCGAGAGAGGACCAGACGCCCTGGTCGCTCGCATCCCCGTGCCGCAGGAACGAGCAAGCGCGCCCCGGCCCCGCTCTCCGGCCCTCCCCCGGGCGTCCCACCTGCTTTCTCCGCTCCAGAGACCGAGCACCTGTCCTCCGCCTCGGCCCCGGCTGAGCAACCCTCCTCCGGAGCGCACACCCGCCCCTGCAGCCCGAGAAGTGCCCAGCCCTTCGCCGGCGACCACCATGGCGGAGACCAATAACGAGTGTAGCATCAAGGTGCTCTGCCGATTTCGGCCCCTGAACCAGGCCGAGATTCTGCGGGGAGACAAGTTCATCCCCATTTTCCAAGGGGACGACAGCGTCGTTATTGGGGTAAGTGTCGCCCCAGGAGGGAATTTCGGGGAGGGGTCGGAAAGATGAATCTCCCCCGCCCCCGCCGAGTCTTCGCCGGTGGCTGTCACTCTGCGCCCCCTCCCCGCCGCTCAGCCTCCAACCTCTCCGCCGCAGCCCCTCCTCTCCCCTGCATCAGGATGTTTGGGTGTGGCCTGGCCAGGCGGGCGGCCAAGTCTCCGCAGAGTGGGAGGGGGCTACTTCCTCTCAGTCAGGGGACCCAACTCCCCTTTGCTGCTCGCTGCAGCATCCCCACCCCTTAGAGCCAGTCCCGTGTTTTTCTGATGTTTTCCCTCTCCCCTAGGGAAAGCGCATCTTCCCTTTGTTATTGGCTCAGATCTCTACCCCCACCTCCCAGAACGGGAGGGGGTAGACTAAGTGGATGGGCTAGATGGGAGGTGGGCAGTCCAGGGTCTCTGCGGGCGGAGGTATGAATGAAAGTGGGCTCTAAGACCAAGCCCTCCATCAACCCCTGAAGTAGTCACAGCCTGGACTTGGGCAGAGGGCACAGGTCTGATGAAGGGTTTTTTGGGAAAGAAATACATTGATACCACACCCAGTCTGGGAAGGGGGCTCTGGGGTCCTAAGGAAATGTCTGCCTTTCCCTCCCAGGTACAGTAGAAAGAGGCTTCAGACACCCTAGTTTCCCCTAACAAAAATAACCAAATCCTGGGACGCCTGGGTGGCTCAGTGGGTTAAGCCACTGCCTTCGGCTCCGGTCATGATCCCAGGGTCCTGGGATCAAGTCCCGCATCGGGCTCTCTGCTTGGCAGGGAGCCTGCTTCTCCCCTCTCCGTTCTGTCTGCCTCTCTGCCTACTTGTGTGATCTCTGTCTGTCAAATAAATAAATAAAACCTTAAAAAAAAAAAAACAAATCCTGGGGTTTTAATAGGTACTTGCTTATTCATCCTTCCTCTTGCTGATCTAGTAAAAAGTATCAAGCTGCTTCTACCTCATCATGACAGCTCTACCCATGAGGAGATCTTATTAAGAAGGAGAACTAATATTTACTGTGGGTTTATTACTGGACATGTATTATTTAATTCTCAAAACAACACTCTGAAGTAGGAATTAATATTTCCATTTTACAGATGAGGAAATTGAGGCCCAAAGAAGTTGAATGACTTTCTCAAGGTCACCCTGTTAATTCATGGATCTGAACCTAAATCTCTAACTCCAAAGCTCATGGCCTTTCCTTTATATCATACTGCCTCTGCAGATTTCTCTTCTCGACCTTTATCTGTGATAGCCCAAAGGGAATTCTTCACCCACCCTTCCTTTTCCAGTTTGGTAGGGATTGTTAGGCTATGGGATGAAAGGACCTGAGGTTGAGTCCTGTAGGGCTTGAGGGGTGCTGGGCCAGGAAACCGTAGCCAGTTTGAGAAGGGAGAGGCACATATGGTTGTCCTCAAGGTCAGGGGCACTGTTTATATATCTTTGGTCCACAGTGCTTGGCACAAGGCATGCTTATTAAACAATTGATGGAAAGATGAGGAGGGAGCCTGGGCCTCCGAATCAGTGAGAATGGGACTTTGAGTAAACATGCCTTAGGAAGAGTGTACTTACATGTCCCATCCCCACGGGCCCCAGTCTGTCACTGTGCTAAGCTCTCACCCACTGAACTCAAATGGGTGCTTCTGCCTTGTGTGTGTGCTTACATGTGAATGTTCGCCACATCTAGAGGACCCCTGTCTCTCTTGGTGTCAAGGACCTTAGGCCTTACACTCTGGTCAGTGTCACCTGGCTAAAATAATCAGTCCTGGGGGCTCCTCTTCAAGTAGTCTGGACAGCAAGCATTAGCTGTGAGACTTGGAGCTTGAGGTTCCCTTGAGACATGAAGGCTGAGAAACAGGAGGGAGATGGTCATAGGGGAGCACATCCACAAAAGGCTTCTACTTTGAAGCCTAGTTTCCTTGGTTTAGTTCTTTCAGGTAAGTCTGAACAAACTCCTTTAGGTTCTCAGGCCATCCTGGTGTGACCGGCATGGGGCATGGGGTGATATTGGGAGAAGGAGTGGTGGTATTGATCTGTCCAGTTGGTGAAACAGGAAAGACACCATAGAAGGGGGAGAGGGAGAGAGAGGCAGAGAGGCCCAGGTCCCCCTGCCAGTTCAGATTCTATCTTAGTTCCACAGCTTGTCCTTCCTTGCCTGTCTTGCCTGATATTTGCAGGGCTGCACCTTTGTCTCTCTGTGTATCTTCCTTTGCCCCAGCCCTTCCTGTCAATCTCTCCAGCTGAGAGAGATGCTTGTGGGGGGCCATTTTGTCTCAGGCAGCGCCCTTGGAACTTGCCTTCCCAGCCTGACTGTTCATTGCTCATTTGGAAAGAGGAGGGCTCTAGGAGAAGGGATTTGGAGGCAACCCTTGAGGGTCCCATCAAGGGAAGGAAATCTCCTACCCCTTCTCCTCTTTCCTCCTCTTGTTCCCTTTTGGGCCCAGCATCTGAAGAATTAATGGAGGAAGCTGCTTCAGGAAGGTGAGGGAAAAGGAAAGGGGCAGACAATAGTCTCTCCAAACCCAGCACCTGCTCCTTTCTCTGGTGGCTCTCCTCTCTGCCTCTGCGGCACTGCGGCTACCCCAGGGCTTCAGAGTCTCAGATGTTCGTGGGCTTTTTCTGCCTGGCAGAGGGTAGGAGAATAAGCTGGAAAGACAGCTCTTTCAACCTCATCCCTCCTGTACTCCCTTGACTTCTCCCAGGAATCTGGGGGATGGGGTTTAGCCAAAGTTAATGGCCTGAGTCATAGTGGAGGGGAGTTTGGGTCACTGTCTGTGTGCTGTGTACCTTGTTTTGCTCTTATGTCACTCAGAATCCAGTGTGACTTTTTCACTGGATGCATTTAAGTGTCAGCCCTGGTCTCTTGGGCAGAGTGCCCAGGTGTCTGCTGTCTGGCTGCTACTTCTATACCAGACATGGGTGGGATGACAGTGAGGGAAGCCATACATTCTCTCCCCCTTTCCCTGTTCCTCTCCTTCATTCATTCAAGTGTCCACTATTCTTCCTCCCTCAGATCTCCTAATGGGTTAGCAGGTTCTTGAGCAGGCAAAAAACAGGCCTGTCAAATACCTCATTTGGAAAGCTAGGTTGGGACCTGCAGGATTACTGGACCAGAGTCAATATTGTGTGGGGTGGCCCAGGATTCCTTTGAAAACTGAAGAGGGGGAACAGGTCTCCCTTTAGCTTTGGGGGAGTCTCATAAAGGAAAATTAGAGAGGATATACCGTGGCCAATGTCTCTCCGGCATTACCATGGCAACAATCCCCAGGGGTGTCACCATGGAAATCGGGCCTGGTGCTCAGAAGTTCAGTCTCTACCAAGTGCTTTGCTGAGGGTTGAAAGGGTTGTTGGTTATCTTGGGACCCCTGGTCTTTGGCCTTCCCATTAGCTTTAGTCAGCTCACATAATGGAAAACTACCAAAAGGTGCTGGGAAGCACAAATGGACAAGGAGACAACAAGGAAGCTTGGGGTGGGTTCAGGGAGAATGGAGCCCTGGGCTGCAGGACTCTGAAAAGGAGCTCTCTGGAGAAGGCTGTGAGGAGGGCTTAGATTACGGTGGGAGGAGGGGGGAGTGGATCTCAGGGGGTGTTCCTCAAAGGTGGTGTGTCTCCCTGAGTGTTTCTAATGAAATCGGTCTTCCAGCCTCTGATGCTGGCATGGTGGGGAAGGGGGTTCCTGGAAGAGAATAGGTGGGAGTACCGCAGACTTCTGAAGATGGGGTTGAGGTTGAGAAAAAGGAGTGATGGAGGGCTCCAGTTCTGTCTGAAAACATTTGGAGATATGTCCAACTGGGGGTGGGGGTCATGTGGGGAAGGAGAAGGAAAAGCCATGAGAAAGATCTGACACCATGTTCAGTGTTCAGGCACTTCAGTCCTTGGATTACTGTGGCACTGTGGGTCTGGATTCAGATTGCTTGGGTTTGAGACTGTGTGCTACCATTTCTCAGCTGTGTGTCTGTGGGCAAGCTACCTTACCTCTCTGAACCTCAGTCTCCACATGTATAAAATGGTATAACAATAGTACCTTCTAGGATTGCTGTGAACATTAACTGAGATAATGCATATAAGTTGCTTAGCACAGTGACAGGTGCATAATAAACTGATAAGAGTTAGGTGTTAGGGACGCCTGGGTGGCTCAGTTGGTTAAGCGGCTGCCTTCGGCTCAGGTCATGATCCCAGCGTCCTGGGATCGAGTCCCACATCGGGCTCCTCGCTTGGCGGGGAGCCTGCTTCTCCCTCTGCCTCTGCCTGCCACTCTGTCTGCCTGTGCTCTCTCTCTCTCTCTCTCTCTCTCTCTCTCTAACAAATAAATAAATAAAATCTTAAAAAAAAAAAGAGTTAGGTGTTATTATTATTTTTTATATGTGCTATCTCTCCATAAGCTAGCCTTTGACACACTGGGAAGGAGTTAACCTTCCCCTTCTTACTGGTTGTTTCATCCAAACACCCAGGGTGCTAATATCTTCTTACTCTCTTCCTCCATCAATGTGTTTTTGACAAATATTTATGAAGGGCATCCTGTGGGCCAAGGACTGTGCTTGATGTTGAAGATTTACAGGGAATCCCTGCCCTCAAGAAACTCTTGGTCTACTTAGTGATCCAGGCTATAGAGTGGTCTGGGCAGAGGCCTGGGAGGGGGCATCAGAAACAGCTTTAAAAAAAAAAAAGGCTTTTGTAAACTATACACACACAGATTCTGGTAGGAAACCTCCCATAACGTCTGACAGTCCAACTCAAAGTAATTGTGTGTCATGAAAAATAAGTAAATAATGGTGGGGACGCCTGGGTGGCTCAGTTGGTTGAGTGGCTGCCTTCGGCTCAGGTCATGGTCCCAGCGTCCTGGGATCGAGTCCCGCATCGGGCTCCTTGCTCAGCGGGAAGCCTGCTTCTCCCTCTGCCTCTGCCTGTCACTCTGCCTGTGCTTGCTCCTGCTCTCTCTCTGACATAAATAAATAAAATCTTTTAAAAATTTTTAAAAAAAATAAGTAAATAATGGTGATATTTCCCATGTGAGCAGTCTAGAGGCAGAAAAAGTAGAAAACCACTGGTCTAGTTACTCTCATCAAAAGATATGATGAAAAATTCATTTTGAGTATAACCAATGGAAAATTAAAAAGAAATTCACAATTTAACAGAAATAAAAATAAAAAGATGAAATAACGAGCCAGAGTTGGAATTTAAGGGCCTAGTCAAGAGTTGGGAAGTGGTAGCAGGCCTTTCCAGAACCTCTGAAGTTATCATCTGTGTCTGTGGCTTTCCATGGTCACAAGTTTATGAAGTTAACCCATTTTTAGTTCTTGGATATCTTTTATCCTCACAGTACTGAGAACACCATCTTTTTACTCTCTCTGGTCTCTTCTTCCCTGCCTAGGCTGAGTTCCTCAGGCCAGAATCACCTTCAGCACTTGGAGAGCGCCCTCCATCTTAATGCCTCCTGAGGCTTCTCTGGAATCCTATAGCTGGGAATGTTTGAGAGAGAGAGAGGAGGAGAAAGACCAAAGGAAAGGCAGAGAAGGAGTTGGTGCCCATGTTCCCAGAAGGGAAGAAGGGAGGGGCAAAGTTGGCTTGAGAGTTATATTTAGTCCCCTTTGGCTGCATTCCTGGCTTCAAGAAGCATAGATAGACATCACTGGTGGAGAAGAGGTGGGAGTCATTGGGCTGAGATAGACATGTTTTGTTTGTTTCTGTTTCTTGGCCACTGGATAGAGGCAACACTGAGTTAGATTACAATTCAAGAATCAAGTTTCAACAAAAAATAAATTAATTAAATTTAAAAAGAAAGGTATTACCACTGAGGAGGACAGGTATCAATACCGATTTAAAGCTCTTTTCTTCTAACACGTGTGATTCTATTCTATGTAATAAGGATATTATTTTTTTATAATGCAGTGGTAATAATGAACCGTTCAGATAACAAGGATGAAAAATTAACAAAAGCCCTAAGAATATCCCATAAACTCACTCAAACCTTTAAAAAAATCAAGGTGGGGGGGGCACCTGGGTGGCTCAGTGGGTTAAAGCCTCTGCCTTCGGCTCAGGTCATGATCCCAGGGTCCTGGGATCGAGCCCCACATTGGGCTCTCTGCTCACTGGGGAGCCTACCTCCTCCTCTCTCTCTCTGTCTGCCTCTCTGCCTACTTGTGATCTCTGTCTGCCAAATTAAAAAAAAAAAAATCAAGGTGGGGGACGCCTGGGTGGCTCAGTGGGTTAAAGCCTCTGCCTTCGGCTCAGGTCATGATCCCAGGGTCCTGGGATCGAGCCCTGCATCGGGCTCTCTGCTCAGCGGGGAGCCTGCTTCCCTTCCTCTCTCTCTGCCTGCCTCTCTGCCTACCTGAGATCTCTGTCAAATAAATAAATAAATAAATCTTTTAAAAAAAAATCAAGGTGGATTTCTATTTTTATTTATTTTTATTCTTTTTTTAAGATTTTACTTATTTGACAGACAGAGATCACAGGTAAGCAGAGAGGCAGGCAGAGAGAGAGGGGGAAGCGGCTCCCTGCTGAGCAGAGAGCCCAGTGTGGGCTTGATCCCAGGATCCTGGGATCATGACCTGAGCTAAAGACAAGAGGCTTAACCCACTGGGCCACCCAGGCGCCCCTCAAAGTAGATATTTTTTTTAAAGTAGATTTTTAAAAAATACTATTAAACATAGCCTGATAACAATACTAATATGTTTTAATTGTTGACAAAATTAGAAACAAAGAGAAACACATACAAGAAACTAAAAATCACTCAAATTGCTACCACCCCAAGAAAAACACTGTTAACAATTTAATATATTTCTTTCCACTGAATTTTTGCTGCACATATACATATATTAATTTTAATAAAAGTATATAATAAACTATATAGTGTTTTGTAAGTTAGCTCTTTCACTAACATAATACCATTACTATTTACCATTACTAAATATTTTACATAATTTTATGTATTTTAAAAATGTTTAATTTTTGCATGTCTTAATATGCACATGTGACAAAATTCAAATTATATATAGAAATGTATACGATGAAAAGTAAGCCTCTTCCCTACCTTTCTTTTATAGCCACCCAGTTCCCCTTTCAGAAGGCAACCATTTCACCAGTTTCTTATGGGTCTTTCTTTCTTTTTTTTTTTTAAGATTTCATTTATTTATTTGACAGACAGATTACACATAGGCAGAGAGGCAGGCAGAGAGAGGGGGAGGCAGGCTCCCTGCCAAGCAGAGAGCCCGATTCAGGGCTCGATCCCAGA